>WNWK01010069.1:0-72538 GCA_009830355.1 Cherax destructor
TGGTATTGGACATTGTGTTTATACAGTCTCTGTTATATTTGCATCCCTAAGGAATCTTGATAGTTCATTCTCATTTGTGATAGTATACAACTGACCTACACTTGTTTTTTTCACTAGAATTTTTCCATCCTGGGTTCTGACGTTTTTGGTCAGACACTCATTAATGAATACTTGTTTCCTGGCTTTAATAGATGATCTAATTAGATCTGTTTTCCCGTCATGTGTGGTGAATCTAAGCATAACACTTTTTCTACCATGGGAACCTAGTAATCGTGCTTCTTTTATATCTGTCACTGGTACATTTACGTTTATTTGATCTTTGATGATCTGTAAAGTAATGTCTTTACTTGGGTCATATCACTGGGAAAGAATGGACTGTTCACTATTACTTCGTCTGATAACTTATCTTGCTCGGTTTTGTCCTCTTGTAGTGCAAGGTAGTCATTAAACTGGTTATCCATGTTGTTCTTCCACTCCTTTACTGCTTCCTCAAGTGCTGTTACCAAACGAATTTATTCCCATAAGGAATGATGTAAATTAGATTAGTCCATTTCAGACCCCCAAAAATACACTTATAAAAGCACTTACAATAATAAACTTACATAAAAGGGCGAGTTTGGAGTGTTCGAATAGCGAGGGTCCACTGTATATGCAGTGATGCACACCACTCGGTGAATATACACTGTTACACACTTCTCAGTGTATATGTAATGAAAAATACAAACCACTAGTGTATATACACTGAGAGACACATGTGTATGTGTGTGTACAATGAAATATAGACAAGGGAAGAATTAATGTCATCAGGTGTACAAATATAAAGAAATATTACTGTGTGTGTGTGTGTGTGTGCATCCAGTATTGACTAACAATGTACAGTGGTACCCCGAGTTTCGTCCATAATTCATTCCAGAAGGCTGTTTGAGTGCCATTACTGAACAAATTTGTTCCCATAAGGAATAATGTAAATTAGATTAGCCCATTTCAGACCCCTAAAAATACACTTACAAAAGCACTTACAATAATACACTTACATAATTGTTCGAGTTGGGAGTAGTACGAAACTCGGGGTACCACTGTATATATGCCATTAATGAAATGCATATATTTACCATACTGCGCTGTATGACCCATATGGGTTTAGCTCTTAGTTATGATTATAATAATAACATAGTTACCATAACCCACACCTAGTGGACTCCCATAACCCACACAGTGAACTCCCATATATTGTACAGGTATCACTCAATAGACTCAGTGTTATACGTGAAATCACAATGTGGAGTGAAGAACATACACAAAAAAATAAGGTTAAGTTCCCAACACCTCCAAAAAAAAGTTTTTCAGTTTATCAAAAAATAATGTTTTTTGATACATTACATTCTAGCTATTGTTTCTATATCTAAGAATGTGTGGAAAGTGTTGATGAGGTCCTACTAGGCACTGTTAGATGTAAAGTGTTAATGAGGTCCTACTAGGCATTGTTAGATGTAGTGTTGATGAGGCCCTACTAGGCATTGTTAAATGTAAAGTGTTGATGAGGTCCTACTAGGCACTGTTAGATGTAAAGGAATGATGAGGTCCTACTAGGCATTGTTAGATGTAAAGGAATGATGAGGTCCTACTAGGCATTGTTAGATGTAAATAGGTTCACTTAATAAACAACTATAGTACATATAGCTGAAAAGATTACATTCCTTTAAATTCTAGCTGCTGGGTCATGCTGATTTTTAAGTGAGTGAAGAGGGTTACTGTGAGCCTGAATTATGCAGCCAACTGCGTACATTAAAAGAGATAAACCATACAGAGGTAAACAAATACTCTTGTAGGTTCTCCTTCCTGCTCACACATGTGTAGTTCATATGTCAGGTTATGCGAGAATGGCAGTAACAGCCTGGTTGATCAGGTCCTGATCCACTGCAAGGCCTGGTCTTGGACCGGGCCACAGGGGCATTGACCTTTGGAACACCCTCCAGGTTACTCCAGGTTTATGCTATAATAGGGCTGTCTACCTTTCAATGTACAGAGTTGGCTCCATAATTCAGGCTCACAGTAACCCTCTCCACTTGCTTAAAAATCAGCATGACCCAGCAGCTAGAATTTAAGGAATGTAATCTGGGAGTGATCATGTCAGAGGATCTCACCTTCAAGGACCATAACACCGTAGCAACCACATCTGCGAGAAAAATGACAGGATGGGTAATGAGAACCTTCAAAACCAAGGATGCCAAGCCCATGTTGACACTTTACAGATCGCTTGTTCTATCTAGGCTGGAATATTGCTGCACACTAACCGCACCTTTCAAGGCAGGTGAAATTGCTGACCTTGAAAATGTGCAGAGAACCTTCACGGCACGCATAACTGCGATAAACCACCTCAATTACTGGGAATGATTGAAGTTCCTAAACCTGTACTCCTGTACTCCCTAGAACGCAGGCGGGAGAGATACATTATTATATACACGTGGAAAATTCTCGAGGGACTAGTACCAAACTTGCACACGAGAATCACTCCCTACGAAAGCAAAAGACTCGGCAGGCGATGTAACATCCCCCCAATGAAAAGCAGGGGTGCCACTAGCACATTGAGGGACAACACAATAAGTGTCAGGGGCCCAAGATTGTTCAACTGCCTCCCAGCATACATCAGGGGGATTACCAACAAACCCCTGGCTGTCTTCAAGCAGGCACTGGACAGGCACCTAAAGTCGGTACCTGGAGTCTACCTGGAGAGAATTCCAGGGGTCAACGCCCCCGCGGCCCGGTCCGTGACCAGGCCTCTTGTTGGACCAGAGCCTGATCAACCAGGCTGTTACTGCTGGCCGCACGCAGTCCAACGTACGAACCACAGCCCGGCTGATCAGGTACCGACTTGAGGTGCCTGTCCAGTGCCTGCTTGAAGACAGCCAGGGGCTTGTTGGTAATCCCCTGATGTATGCTGGGAGGCAGTTGAACAATCTTGGGCCCCTCACACTTATTGTGTTGTCCCTCAACGTGCTAGTGGCACCCCTGCTCTTCATTGGGGGAATGTTACATCGCCTGCCGAGTCTTTTGCTTTCGTAGGGAGTGATTTTTGTGTGCAAGTTTGGTACTAAGCTCGAGAATTTTCCATGTGTATATAATAATGTATCTCTCCCGCCTGTTCTAGAGTACAGGTTTAGGAACTTCAAGCGTTCCCAGTAGTTGAGGTGGTTTATCCACTTATGCGTGCCGTGAAGTTCTCTGCACATTTTCAAGGTCAGCAATTTCACCCGCTTGAGGTGCAGTTAGTGTGCAGCAATATTCCAGCCTAGATAGAACAAGCGATCTGTAAAGTGTCAACATGGGCTTGGCATCCCTGGTTTTGAAGGTTCTCATTATCCATCCTGTCATTTTCGAGCAGATGCAATTGCTACATTGTTATGGTCCTTGAAGGTGAGATCCTCTGACATGAACACTCCCAGGTCTTTGACATTAGTTTTTCGCTCTATTGTGTGGTTGGAATTAGTTTTGTACTCCGATGAGATTTTAATTTCTTCACGTTTTCCGTATCTGAGTAATTGAAATTTCTCATCATTGAACTTCATATTGTTTTCTGCAGCCCATTTAAAGATTTGGTTTATGTCTGCTTGGAGTCTTGCAGTGTCTTCAACGGTGGACACTGTCATACAGATTCGGGTGTCATCTGCAAAGGAAGACACAGCACTGTGGCTTATATCCCTGTCAATGTCTGATATGAGGATGAGGAATAGGATGGGAGCAAGTACTGTGCCTTGTGGAACAGAGCTTTTCACAGTAGCTGCCTCAGACTTTACTCTGTTGACTACTACTCTTTGTGTTCTATGTGTTAGGAAATTATAAATCCATCTACCAACTTTTCCTGTTATTCCTTTATCACGCATCTTGTGTGCTATTACACCATGGTCACACTTGTCAAAGGCTTTTGCAAAATCTGTGTATATAACATCTGCATTCTGTTTATCTTCTAGAGCATCCAGGACCTTGTCGTAGTGGTCCAGTAGTTGGGACAGACAGGAGCGGCCTGCTCTAAACCCATGCTGTCCTGGGTTGTGCAATTGATGGGTATCAAGATGGGTGGCGATCTTGCTTCTTAGAACCCTTTCAAAGATTTTTATGATATGGGACGTTAGCGCAATTGGTCTGTAGTTCTTTGCTATTGCTTTACTGCCCCCTTTGTGGAGCGGGGCTATGTCTGTTGTTTTTAGTAGCTGCGGGACGATCCCAGTGTCCATGCTCCCTCTCCATAGGATGTTAAAAGCATGTGATAGGGGCTTCTTGCAGTTCTTGATGAACACGGAGTTCCATGAGTCTGGGCCTGGAGCGGAGTGCATGGGCATGTCATTTATTGCCTTTTCAGGCTATGGTTCGTATGTTGGACTGCGTGTGGCCAGCAGTAACAGCCTGGTTGATCAGGCTCTGGTCCAACATGAGGCCTGGTCACAGACCAGGCCGCAGGGGCGTTGACCCCTGGAATTTTCTCCAGGTACACTCCAGGTAATACATATGTATAGTAGTTTTTTATTAAATAAACCTAATTAACATCTAACAATGCCTAGTAGGACCACATCAACCCTTTACATCTAACAATGCCTAGTAGAACCACATCAACCCTTTACACCTCTTGTAATCTCATAAACCAATTTTAAATCTTTGTATCATGTCTCAATAAACTATTACTATTACTATTACTATGCCTAGTAGGACCACATCAATCCTTTACATCTAACAATGCCTAATAGAACAATGCCTAGTAGAACCACATCAACCCTTCCAGACATTCTAGATAAAGAGGCAACAGCTGGAAAGTAAGGTATCAAAAACATTATTTTTTGATGAATTAATACAGTGGACCCTCGGTTTTCGTCAATAATTCTTTCCAGAAGGCTGTTCGAGTGCCGTTACTGAACGAATTTGTTTCCATAAGGAATAATGTAAATTAGATTAGTCCATTTCAGACCCCCAAAAATACACTTACAAAAGCACTTACAATAATACACTTTTATAATTGTTCGAGTTGGGAGCAGTATGAAACTCGGGGTACCACTGTACATGGTAACACAAGTGTAAATTATCCTCCGGATAACCCAAAAAAGTCAGTGACTTATTTCCACTGTGGTCCTCGTGCATCAGTGTATAGTATACTGAACACAGAATTACGTAGTATAATAATAATAATAATAATTATGTTTATTTCTACAAGTAAATGATATAACTTATACAGACCATAGCTGACATCAATGACTTACGTACTACAGTATATGTATAGAAAGTTCCTGGTTATGTAGAGCATTTCCCGCAACTTAGGTTAATTTTGTCCCAGGATGCCACCCACACCAGTCAACTAACACCCAGGTACCTACTTACTGATGGGTAAACATAGACAGCAGGTGTCATAAGGAAACACATCCTAATATCTCCACCCATATCGGGGATCGAACCACAGACCTTAGTGTGTGAGGTAAGTGCGCTACCAACCTAGCAACATGGTTTAAACCTAACCAACAATCCACGGGATGCCAGACCTATCTTTATAATCTTTATTTCTACAAGTACATATACAAGGTACGTATATAGACCATAGCTGACATCAATAGTACGTAAGTTTATTCAGGTATACACAAATACAGTTACACAGATTATCATACATAACTGTATCAGGGTATATGACAAATTCTAACCATACAATAGAGCAAAAAAGTAATGTGAAGGACCTGGGAGTGATAATGTCAGAGGATCTCGCTTTCAAAGACCACAATAATGTATCTACCGCATCTGCTAGGAAATGATAGGATGGATAATGAGAACCTTCAAAACTAGGGATGCAAAGCCCATGGTGATACTCTTCAAATCGCTTGTTCTCTCTAGGCTGGAATACTGCTGTATACTAACGGCCCCCTTCAAGGCTGGAGACATTGCTGACCTGGAGAATGTACAAAGAACTTTCACGGCACACATAAGTACGCTAAGGCACCTAAATTACTGGGAACGGTTGAAATCCCTTGATTTGTATTCCCTGGAACACAGGCAAGAGATACATGATAATATACACTTGGAAGGTCCTGGAGGGATTAGTACCAAACTTGCAGGAGATGCAACATTCCCCAATGAAAAGCATGGGCACCACGAGTACACTGAGAGACAACACAATAAGTGTCCGGGGCCCAAGACTGTTCAACTGCCTCCCAGCATACATAAGGGGTATTACCAATAGACCCCTGGCTGTCTTCAAGAAGACGCTGGAGAGGCACCTAAAGTCAGTACCTGACCAGCCGGACTGTGGTTCGTATGTCAATTTGCGTGCAGCCGGCAGCAACAGCCTGGTTGATCAGACCCTGATCCACCACTAGGCCTGGTCTCAGACCGAGCCGCGGGGGCGTTGACCCCCGAAACCCTCTCCAAGTAAACCCCAGGTAATATGTGTAGAGAACCTAGGATAACCCAAAAAAAGTCAGTCACTTATTGCCATTGGGGTGAACGTATATTATTATTATTATTATTATTATTATTATTATTATTATTATTATTTACGCGCTAATAATCCCTGTGAATGTATAGGGACATCAAATTAATCCCACAAGGATACTTTTAATTCATGGGGAAGCTCTAAACCCCCGGGTTTCACACAGTACATGGGGATAGGGAGGTAATCAAGTTTGATATAATGATGGAGAGGATGGTTATAATTCCTTGGATCAAAAGCTATGCCAGAGTACTTACCAGTACATATGTCTTCATGTTGGACCTCTGGCTGGATGTTGGGACTAGAGCCGTAGCCAGAGTCTGCTGGGACTGTGGGGGTCGGCTGGGGGGTACTGGGGCATGAACCATACCCAGAATCAGCAGACTGACAAGCAGTCAACTTCTGCTCTTGGTCCACTGAACCAAAGCCCTCCTTTGTACTTAATGGTTCCTGCTGATGTCCGCTAACTTGAACCTCTTTCTGGAGGACACAACAAACTTCTGTGTCTTTGGTCTTCGGAGATGAGTGTGTCTTGTTGCTGGGGGACTTTTTGCTGCCCGAAGGCTTAGGTTTCACTCCTTTGGTCTTTGGAGACTCGTGAGATGATAGTGCCTTAGGGCTGGGAGACTTCTCACCAGGTGAGGGCCTTGGCTTCATTAACCTCTTTGGTCTCCCTTCTTTCTTGTTTGTGTTGTCCTCGTCTGAGGAAGAGGAGGAAGATCTAGATCGAGGAACTCTTTGTTTCCTGACAGTGTGAATAGGAGTCTCCTCGACAATATTCTTGCCTACCTGGCTGCTCTCTCCGACCTTTTTAACAAACTTTCTTGTCTTAATCTCTGGGATTTTCTCTTCCATCTTCCCCATTTTCTCTTCAGTTGGTTTTATTACAGGTTTCTTTAAAACATTTCTAGCTTGTAGGAATTGGTTACCCTGATTCTGGGGAACTAAACGAGCTATCTCTGGTTTCCAAATTCGGTTACCAACTGCAGTTACTGTTGTAGCATTCGTCACATCTTGTTTCGTATTGTCAACGGGAGTAATTAGGTTCTGTTTGACTGGTCTTTTCAGTATATTGCGAGCATTCAAAAGCTCATTACCGATAACCTTCTGTGGTAAAGAGGGAGGCGCTATTTGACGAGGTCTTTTGATGGCTCTCTTAGCCATTGATGTATCTGTTAGAGTCACTGTGTCCTGCTTAATCTCAGTATTCTTATCTGTTCGCTCGTCTCTCATCGTTTTGCTTTCCTGTATTTCATTAATATCCGCAGTTTTCTCGCACCTTTGCACTCTTTCTTCCATTTCTATCCCGATCTTCAACTTGTCCTCCTTTTCCTGTCCTTCTCTTTCTTTCTCAATCTTTGACTTGTGTTTCTCCTTTGTCTCTTTCTCAAGATTGGACTTCTCTTTGAATTCGCTTTCTTCTTTTAAAGCAATCTTCTTTTTTGCTTCTTCCTGAGCTTGGTGTATTGCTTCGTTTATTCTTGTAGGTATTCCTGACTGCTTGGTATATCTGAGAGCTCCCTTCTTCTCTTCCTCATTCTTCTTTGCTCTACCCTCTGATAATATTCCAGTGCCTCTATCTTTTGTTTTTTCTTTGTCTTCTTGCTGGTAATCCTTTGTTTTCGTTTGTATATGTCCATCGTGGTATGTTCTCTCCTGTACGTGTCCGTCGTGGTGTGGTCTCTCTTGTACTTGTTCGCCATGGTGTGTTCTCTCTTGTACGTGTCCGTCGTGGTGTGTTCTCTCTTGTACTTGACAGTCATAATGTGTTCTTTCTTGTACTTGACCGTCATAGTGTGTTCTCTCTTGTACTTGATCGTCATAATGTGTTCTCTCTTGTACTTGTCCGTTGTGGTGTGTTCTCTCTTGTTGGTGTGTCTTTTTCGACACTTGTTCATCGTCGTGATTGTTCAGTAAGTGCTCACGCCAGGGCACTTGGAGACAACTTTGCTGAGGGCTTTTGGCTCTAACATCCTCGGAACTCTCCTTCTTGGTGTCTGTCTCCTCTTTGATCTCCCTGGAGACAGGAAGCACCCTGGATATCTCGCTTTTAGGAATTCCTGTCGATATTTTCCCATTTTTCTCGCAGAATAAATATTCTTTAGTCCCAGCACATCCTAATTCTTTTTCCGAATTTATTTTTTTCGTTTCATCTGCTGCCGAATTTAATGGATGATCATAATGTTGAATTGCGATCTTTGGTGATGTTTTGATGGGAATTTTCTTGTTTCCTTCATTAAAGCTGTCAGAAGATGGGAAGTGTGGAGATTTTGAAGCCTTATCCTCAGCACTCGACTGTTCCAGAAAAGCCGAGTGTAATTTAGAACAAGTCTGAGAGAGTTTCAGCTGAGGGGTCTCCGGTGGTCTCTCCAGGACCATTGTCTGCATCGTAAATTTATTCTTTGTCTGGCGAATTTCTTTGCCAGTGGAACATTTTGTAAAGTCCTTCTCGTCATCTCTTGCTGTATTGTGGATATCTTTATCTTCCAACTTTCTGTTTTCTGTTTGATTCATCGACGACTTATTTATATTATTTTCTATTGCTGTCACTATATTTAGATCTTCTGACGAAACTAAACTTTGTGTCTTTTTAAATAGTTTTCCACTAAGTATTTCTTCCGATTTTTCCTTATTATCCTTTTGTAATTCTTGCTCTTTTACGTTATTTTCTGAATATTTGTTTTCTGACGTGATTTGAATAGGTTTTATTGGAGGCTTTACTTCGTTTTTATTAGTAAGTGTCAGGTTATTCAAGACAAGGTCAGGTAAGAGGAGTGAACTCGTGCCTCTTTTATTCAGTGTTGACCATGGTAAGTTTTCTTGTACTTTGTTTTCCACGGTGTGGATGAAGGTAATTTTGTCTGCGTGTTTTTTACTCTCTAGTTCCTTTCTATCTGCTGGTAGCAGTAATTTACCTTTTGTTATCTTGTCTTCAGAAGTGTTGGTAAGCACCAAGTCTGCTGTAAGTAGAGATTTCTTGTTCTGCTTGCCTGGTCTTCCAGTCCAACTTATTGGCAACGGTGGTTTTGTTACATCTCTTACACTCTCTTTATCTTCAGTCTTCTCAGTTTCTCTTCTTTGTATTTTGCCTGTCTCCCTGTTCTCCGCCATTCCTTTGTGCTCATCCAAGTGATCATTAGCTTCAAAATTATTTCGAGAAGAGTCATAAATATTGCTCCTGGACATGTTCCTCGAGTCTTCGGCTACCACCTTGGTCGTGAGCACTGATAAACTTGTTTCTGTGTTTCCCAACTCGTTGGATATTCCAAATTCCTTTATGCTACCTTTTTCTTCTTTGCTTTTCCTCGATCTTCTTAAACTGGAAGATTCTTTCCCTGAGGATTTGTTCCTGTTCAATCCTTTGACGGATTCTTGTTGCTTAACAAATCTCTTCAGCTGGCCAATAATGGCCTGACCTTTGCCTATGTCATTTGCAACATTCTCGCCCTCTTTAGTTGAGCTGGAAGAGCTCCCTGCATCTCCTTTTATCAGCTTCTCCATCTCCTCATCTGACTCTATATCAACATCAGGATGCAAGACGGCCGCATATATAGCATCCTTCACCTCCTCCCAACTCTCCAGTTCCTTCTTAGTCTTTGCCGTTGTTGCTGCGCGGTGAAGAATTGTAGCAGCGTCAGTATCCTTCTCTTCTTCTTCGGGGGAGTTTGGAACACTTCTGGTTTGAATATTCTCTTGAATTTTCTCAGGTGAAGACTTGGAGGCTTGTTGACCCTGCAGTGTGACATTATCGGGAGACTTTGGAACACACGGAGGTCGACCTTTTGGGATCTTCTGAGCGGGAGTCTGATCATTCAGTCTGTCTTGATGGAGTCTTCTTCTTGTTGGCTGATAAGCGTACGAGTCCTGCTTTTCATTTACTTTATATTTTTCGATGAGTCTTTGCGCGATGGTATTAATAGTTTTATTCTTCACTATAAAGGGATCCTGGGGTTCATTCTTTTCTCTTTTGATTGTAAGACGAACTACTTGTCGATTCCTGGAGATTAATCCCTCGTCTTCTCTCCCTCGATCGGCTCTGAACCAATTGGCGTTTTTAGGTTTATCTGTCGTATTTATGTCTCTCGTATCTATCTCCTTTGGTCGAACATCCTTCGTTTTATTAACTCTTGCTAGGTACATGTTTGCATAGCTTGACTGGTTGCCGCACTTTCCTCCAAATTTGCGTTCTGCAGGTTGTTTATTTTCCACAAGGGTTACTGTCTTGGGTAAGTTAAGACTGTAGTCGGAATATTTAGGTCTGGAAGTTGTGTATAACTCCATTGCGCTCGTGTGTTCCGGAGTGGTGAAATTTTTCTGAATATTGGCTGTGTTTCCGGTCAAAAAACTTGAGGTTGAAATTGATTTCTGAATCCTGTTGTCCTCTGGAAGACTCCTGTATTGCGATATATTGTCGGTAGAGGTTATTTTTGTCAGCTGATAGCCACTTCTAGAAGTCGGTGTGAACGCAGGAGCTAGATAACTAGAAGCAGGAACATCTTCGGGAATTATGTACTTCGATCTGAAGTAGTTAGCGGGATTGTCTTCAGAGGAGTTGCCCTTACCTCGAGTGTCAGCTAAGGAGTACTTAAAAGAATCTAAAGTAGGAATATAGCTGCTGCTATTGCTTCTAGTGAAGGGACGGTTAACGTAGCCACTATGGCCGTAGAAAGAGGACACAGGCATAGTGGCGACAGTGTCCAGCGATACACTTAAGTTCTGTTAATGTCAAAAAGTTTAATAACACGTCTCGGTCGACTACATGTACGTATTTCACATTCCTATATAACATAAACAATAAAAATTACTCGCAAGTGAAAAAAAGAGCACCACAAGCACATTATTTTAACGAATAAACGTCAGTAATCCCACAGTACGTTAAATCACCGATAAAACATTAGAAAACGTTGGACACTCTTAGAAGAAGAAATAGTACATGTGAGAAATGTGGAACAGTGTGTCAGAAGCCACAGGTGTTTTTCTAACAGGTGTAAAGCACGTGTCTACCACCTGTTCCACACACTTAAAGTCATTCTGTCAACTCTGCCTTTCTTCTCATAAGTTTGACTTCCTCCTCACATATTTGACTTCTTTCAACTTTGTATTTCTCTTAGTTTATTAACTACCTTAAAAATGTCACTAGATGATGCATCTAGAGTCACAAGTGAATCTTCATTTCCAACACAGCACAGGTATCCTTCGCTGGGTGATGCAACTAGAATCACAACAAAGACACAGTAAAAAAAGGTATACTTCTCACGTAGACTGGTCTGAGGGTACGATAAATACCCTTGTGTCTCAATCTACTGTTGCTGATACAGTCTCTCTGCCCACACTGCCTCACTCACTTTCCAAACACTCCAGATATCAGTGCCCCTTCTCCCCACACAATTCACTAATCTCTGTCACTATTTCCCAAACATTTCACTGTTTACCAGAGTCGACTGCTCACCCTATTATTATTTTTCTGGCTTATTCACTGAGTTTTTCCGCCTTTTATTAAATTACTTCGGTAAATATTACGTTTGCTAAGCCTATTTTCACTTTTTGTTTATCAGAGTTGATTTCAACGAGCTCCTTGATTGAGCTCTGAGAGCACAGGATGAGCACAGAGCACGGAGCACAGAGTAAATACATAACACTGAGAAAATAGAGATTATAGAGCTGCAGTGATGCTCACAGTGGGTAGATCAGGGCTCTTCATTACCTTCTAAGGAAAATTTCCAGCGTAAGGCAGAACTTTTAAATAATTTTGTAGTAATCATACACAGTAGTTCCCATTCTTACAGTGACCTGCATTTCGTCACTTCTTACAGCGCACTGTACTTCATTATAGTGCTTTACTTGCTCCTTATATCTGGTTTAGTGGAGGTCAGAACACATACACCCTCTCATCACCTCACTCGCGCACTGTATGGCCAACCCACGCCTGCCCATCAATACCCTGGGCACACGCCTGCCCACGCCAACCCCCCCAACCCCCCATCCCCCAACATAGTAGGTAGGTCGGTGGAGGCCAAACAGGTTAGAGTGGAGAGGGGGGAGAGGAGGTGGAGAGGGAGGGACAACTTGGCACTACTCGGCACTCTGAATGTTTTAGGTTGTTGGTGCCAGGCGATTAAAATAGTCCCAGGATGTGACAAGTGGGAGGATACCCGCTGGAGTGTGTTGTGGAGTGTGTTGTGTGGAGTGTGTTGTGTAGTGTGTATTGTGTAGTATGTGTTGTGGAGTGTGTTCTGGAGTGTGTTGTGTAGTGTGTTGTGTAGTGTGTTGTGTAGAATGTGTTGTGTAGTGTGTTGTGTAGTGTGTTGTGTAGTGTGTTGTGTAGTGTGTTGTGTAGTGTATTGTGTAGTGTATTGTGTAGTGTGTTGTGTAGTGTCTTGTGGAGAGTGTGTTGTGGAGTGTGTTGTGGAGTGTGTTGTGTAGTGTGTTGTGGAGTGTGTTGTGTAGTGTGTGTTGTGGAGTGTGTTGTGGAGTGTGTTGTGTAGTGTCTTGTGGAGTGTGTCTTGTGGAGTGTGTGTTGTGTAGTGTGTTGTGTAGTGTGTTGTGTAGTGTATTGTGTAGTGTATTTTGTAGTGTCTTGTGTAGTGTGTTGTGTGGAATAGAGGGTTTGAGTGTTCAGATAACTTGCAAATTATAGCAATTTTCAACATGTTTGCAACAATGTGAACACCATCCTATAAGCACCAGGACAATGTGAACACCATCATACAAGCTCCAAGACAGTGTGAACACCATCATACAGGCTCCAGGACAATGTGAACACATTCATACAGGTTTCAGGACAGTGTGAACACCATCATACAGGCTCCAGAACAGTGTGAACACTATCCTACAAGCACCAGGACAGTGTGAACACCATCATAAAGGCTCCAGGACAGTGTGAACACAATCATACAGGCTCCAGGACAGTGCGAACACCATCATACAGGCTTCAGAACAGTGTGAACACCATCCTACAGGCTCCAGGACAGTGTGAACACTATCATAAAGGCTCCAGGACAGTGTGAACACCATCATACAGGCTCCAGGACAGTGTGAACACCATCATACAGGCTCCAGGACAGTGTGAGCACCATCATACAAGCACCAGGACAGTGTGAACACCATCATACAAGCACCAGAACAGTGTGAACACCATCATACAGGCTCCAGGACAGTGTGAACACCATCATACAAGCACCAGGACAGTGTGAACACCATCATACAAGCACCAGGACAGTGTGAACACCATCATACAAGCACCAGAACAGTGTGAAACCATCATACAGGCTCCAGGACAGTGTGAACACCATCCTACAGGCTCCAGGACAGTGTGAACACCATCCAACAAGCAGCAGAACAATGTGAACACCATACAAGCAGCAGAACAATGTGAACATCCTAAAAGCTCCAGGACAATGTAAATACAATCCTTCTAGCCACAGTAGGCTCCAGGGCAGTATAAACACCATCCTACAATCCACAGTAGGCTCCAGGGCAGTATAAACAAGCCAGAGTAGGCTCCAGGACAGTATAAACAAGCCACAGTAGGCTCCAGGGCAGTATAAACAATCCACAGTAGGCTCCAGTGCAGTATAAACAAGGCACAGTAGGCTACAATCCACAGTAGGCTCCAGGGCAGTATAAACACCATCCTACAATCCACAGTAGGCTCCAGGGCAGTATAAACAAGCCAGAGTAGGCTCCAGGACAGTATAAACAAGCCACAGTAGGCTCCAGGGCAGTATAAACAAGCCACAGTAGGCTCCAGTGCAGTATAAACAAGGCACAGTAGGCTTCAGTACAGTATAAACAAGCCACAGTAGGCTTCAATGCAGTATAAACAAGCCACAGTAGGCTTCAGTGCAGTATAAATAAGCCACAGTAGGCTCCAGGGCAGTATAAAGAAGGCACAGTAGGCTCCAGGGCAGTTTAAAGAAGCCACAGTAGGCTCCAGGGCAGTATAAAGAAGCCACAGTAGGCTCCAGGGCAGTATAAAGAAGCCACAGTAGGCTCCAGGGCAGTATAAAGAAGCCACAGTAGGCTAAAGGGCAGTATAAAGAAGCCACAGTAGGTTTCAGTGCAGTATAAACAAGCCACAGTAGGCTTTAGTGCAGTATAAACAAGCCACAGTAGGCTCCAGGGCAGTATAAACAAGCCACAGTAGGCTCCAGAACAGTAACTCATAAACTGCCAGATGAACAATGTGTTCACACAGTCCGAGACTCACCACTACCCTTGCCCATAAGATCAAATTAACCTCCACTGTGCCAATAAAGAAGATTTTTTTCTGCAGATCTCTGTACATCTAAGAGATGCTGCTGTAGGACAACTTTCGATATCTGTCAAAGGTACATCAAAGACTGTTACTGTGCAAGCTATGGGCAACACTGCATGTGTTACTTGACACACTTAAGCTATGAGCAACACTGCATGTGTTGCTTAACAGAAGCTACAAGCAACACCGCATGTGTTGCTTAACACAAGCTACGAGCAACACTGCATGTGTTGCTTAACACAAGCTACGAGCAACACTGCATGTGTTGCTTAACACAAGCTACGAGCAACACTGCATGTGTTGCTTAACACAAGCTACGAGCAACACTGCATATGTTGCTTAACACAAGCTACGAGCAACACTGCATGTGTTGCTTAACACAAGCTACGAGCAACACTGTATGTGTTGCTTAACACAAGCTACGAGCAGCACTGCATGTGTTGCTTAACACAAGCTACAAGCAACACTGCATGTGTTGCTTAACACAAGCTATGAGCAACACTGCATGTGTTGCTTAACACAAGCTACGAGCAACACTGCATGTGTTGCTTAAGACAAGCTACGAGCAACACTGCATGTGTTGCTTAACACACACTTAGATTATTATTATAATAAAAAAGAAGCGCTAAACCACAGGGGTCATACAGCTCACACACACTTAGAGCATCTGGAAAAATACTACTAAAAATAAATCCCGGTGATTGATACACATTAATGTAAGTCAACAGTCAGTCAGAAACACAACTTTGTTACTATTTTTAGTCCATAACTGAACTTTATTACTATCTTTAGTCCAGAACTGAACTTTATTACTATCTTTAGTCCAGAACTGAACTTTATTACTATCTTTAGTCCAGGTCTGAACTTTATTACTATATTTGATGATTCTTACAGACAGAAATATGACATAGTGATCGGCTCTTCCCTCAGCGCTATCCAGGTCAACAGTGAGAGAGAGAGAGAGACCACTTGAAGACCATCATCCCACAACACGTCACATAGCTGGGACAATTTCCCTACACACTTCAACCTCCATCATTCTCAAGGGACACTCAACTCAGTAGAACCCACCATCCATTCAGTTGATCTGCAGCAAGAAAAGGTAAACTCACAGCTCTTTCTTGACGTCCTCGTCCAAGCGGCGTCAATAAAAACTCCCTCAATCAAGACCCCAATGGAAATAAGTCACTTTGTCTGACATTTTCGGGTTATCCTGGTGGGTAATTTACCCTATGTATAATAACTGTACTTATGTGTACCTGCGCCTAAATACACTTACTAAGATGATATTTTTCCCATCACAACCCCAAGACCAAATAAGGAATTATTATAAGTTATTTTGTCTGCGCCCTCGGGGTCTGTGATGGAAGAATTCCTCGAAGAGGAAGGGAAATACATTGATGACACTTCACGGACATTAAGTTCCCACTACACTTCATCCACTCTTCAGAAGTAAAGCTTGACTCATCCACTCAGAGGAACACCACTAATATTTGTTCATCATCTTGAACACTCCACAGGACAGATTACTATCACCCACACCTTCTTGAGAGCCAACACAATCTATCATAGCAGACATTTCCAGACTTCACAGACCCAAGAGTATTCCTGCTGCAGGGGTTTACATCATTCCCTGCAGAGGATGTAGTAAGGTATGTCAGTAAGATAGAGTGTGACCTTCACAATCATGCTTCCATGATGGACGCTGTCAACACTTGTGTTGTTCATCACAATCTACACACACATGGTGAACTAGTAACACTACACTTGTATCAGAAGGAAGATGAAACCAAACATAATCTTCTCCAAGGTTACATTATTCATATTTTTATGAATAATAATTCATGTTAAGCGCTAAATCCACGTGGGTTATTCATCGCAAGGCATGGTGGAGGCTTGATCTTCCGTCTTCTGAATGCGAGACAAACGCACTTCTTAGTTGTACTCACCTAGAACAACTTACCTAAACTAACCCAGAACAACAGCCATTGTTCACTTAACTGTTAATTACAACAAGAGAAATTAAACAATGACGGGTCCATCACAAATACTGTATATGACTTTTATAATATAAAACATCTATGAACGTGACCAAGTGTCTCTCCCCATCTCTCTCCTCATGACTTCACCTGTGACCTCTCCCTGGTCTGACCTCAGGGTGCTAGTTAGAAGTATAAGGTGATGTTTGTGTTTATGATTTAGTCCAGACATGGACGACACCTCGTAATACAGACTACACTACATGCTGTCCCAAATTCCAATGAGGTGTTTTGACAAGAGGAATTATTAGTATAAAGTAGGTACAACATCGATTTTCCGGACACTGATGGTCGGAAACCATACAAATTTACAAGCAGGAACTTGAAATTCCCGCGGCAATGTATTTACCATGTCACTTATCCAACCCCAAGACCAAGAGATACTGCGCTCTCTAAAGGCGAAAAAAATCAGTAATCCGGAAAGGCTTTGGAACCAAATGTCTGGAAAATCGATGTTGTATCGGTAGTAGTAATGTTGTAATGTGTAGGAATTGGTGTTACAAATGCCTGAAGGTTTTAATACAGTTTTATAGCTTTAGGTGGAACCCATAAACCCGTATGGATCAGAGAGCTGAAGGTACCAGCAGTGCTTGGGATATTTCAAGTTTGGATCCGCCACTCTGCGGAGGGTAGAGATGGAGGGCGGTAGTGGAGGGTGGTAGAAGAGAGTAGTGGAGGGAGGGAGGGAGTGAAGGGAAGGAGCCAAGCACTCCGTGTCTACTGGACTAGTGCCAGAGTGAGGCACAACAGAGAGAGAGAGCCCCTTCTACCACAGCTTCACCCCAGTGAGTAACATGAGGTTTCACAGGGACACAATAGCATCCCTCTGAACGAATCTGCTGAGATCTCTTACTCATTTCTGCAACATTGCAAGTTCCTGATGATGTGTTAATTGCAACACGAAACGCCTGGAGTTATCATTCAACTCCCCTCATGGTTGTTTTGCATATACATATGTATAATACATATATGTCAATGGTTCGTGGGATGATGACCCCTATGGCCTGGTCTCGGATGATGACCCCTACAGCCTGGTCTCGTATGACCCCTACAGCCTGGTCTCAGATGATGACCTCTACGGCCTGGTCTTGGATAATGACCCATACGGCCTGGTCTCAGATCATGACCACTACAGCTTGGTCTCGAATGATGACACCTAAAGCCTGGGCTCGGATGATGACCCTTACAGCCTAGTCTCAGATGATGACCTCTACAGTCTGGTCTCGGATGATGACCCGTACAACCTGGTCTTGGATGGTGACCCCTACAGCCTGATCTTGGATGATGATCCTTACAGTCTGGTCTTGGATGATGACCCCTACAGCCTGGTCTCAGATGATGACCCCTACAGCCTGGTCTTGGATGATGACCCGTACAGCCTGGTCTTGGATGGTGACCCCTACAGCCTGGTCTTGGATGATGATCCTTACAATCTGGTCTCGGATGATGACCCCTATGGACTGGTCATGGATGATAACCAATACAGCCTGGTCTCAGATGATGACCCCTACAGCCTGGTCTTGGATGATGACCCCTACAGCCTGGTCTTGGATGATGACCCCCTACAGCCTGGTCTCGGATGATAAACCCTACAGCCTGGTCTTGGATGAAGACCCCTACAGCTTGGTCTCGGATGATGACTCCTACGGCCTGGACTCAGATGATGACCCCTACGGCCTGGTCTCGGATGATGACCCTTACGGCATGGTCTCAGATGATGACCCCTATGGCCTGGTCTCAGATGATGACCCCTACGGCCTGGTCTCGTATGATGACCCCTACGGCCTGGTCTCGGATGATGACCCCTACAGCCTGGTCTCGGATGATGACCCCTTCGGCCTGGTCTCGGATGATGACCCCCACGGCCTGGTCTCGGATGATGACCCCTACGGCCTGGTCTCGGATGATGACCCCTACGGCCTGGTCTCGGATGATGACCCCTACGGCCTGGTCTTGGATGATGACCCCTACGGCCTGGTCTCAGATGATGACACCTACAGCCTGGTCTTGGATGATGACTCCTACAGCCTGGTCTCGGATGATGACCCCTACAAGGAATAACAGGAATAACAGGAAAAGTGGGTAGATGGATCTATAATTTCCTAACAAGTAGAACACAAAGAGTAGTAGTCAACAGAATAAAGTCTGAGGCAGCTACTGTGAAAAGCTCTGTTCCACAAGGCACAGTACTTGCTCCCATCCTGTTTCTCATCCTCATATCGGATATAGACAGGGATATAAGCCACAGTGCTGTGTCTTCCTTTGCAGATGACACCCGAATCTGTATGACAGTGTCCACCATTGAAGACACTGCAAGACTCCAAGCAGACATAAACCAAATCTTTAAATGGGGTGCAGAAAACAATATGAAATTCAATGATGAGAAATTTCAATTACTCAGATACGGAAAAAGTGAAGAAATTAAAATCTCATTGGAGTACAAAACTAATTCAAACCACACAATAGAGTGAAAAACTAATGTCAAAGACCTGGGAATGATCATGTCAGAGGATTTCACCTTCAAGGACCATAACACCGTAGCAATTGCATCTGCTAGAAAAATAACAGGATGGATAATGAGAACCATCAAAACCAGGGATGCCAAGCCCATGTTGACACTTTACAGATCGCTTGTTCTATCTAGGCTGGAATATTGCTGCACATTAACTGCACCTTTCAAGGCGGGTGAAATTGCTGTCCTTGAAAATGTGCAGAGAACCTTCACGGCACGCATAACTGCGATAAACCACCTCAATTACTGGGAACGCTTGAAGTTCCTAACCCTGTACTCTCTAGAACGCAGGCGGGAGAGATACATTATTATATACACATGGAAAATTCTCGAGGGATTAGTACCAAACTTGCACACGAAAATCACTCCCTACGAAAGCAAAAGACTCGGCAGGCGATGTAACATCCCCCCCAATGAAGAGCAGGGGTGTCACTAGCACGTTGAGGGACAACACAATAAATGTCACAGACCCAAGATTGTTCAACTGCCTCCCAGCATACATCAGGGGGATTATCATGAAACCCCTGTGTTGTGATAAAAACACAGGCCTCATTTCTAGGCTTTATTGAACACAAAATCCATGGTACATGTCTGCAACAGAAGAAAATACATCTAATGACTGCTGCTGCAGGACAGGTGATGTAAGGTGCATATGTCCTCAGAAAAGCTATAGCTACTGGCGACATATTTAAGCTTACCATGTAATCTGCATCACGAATGTATTTGTGTAAGAGCGAGACCACACGCCATGCTGGGCCATCGCCGTACTGTTTGTTGTTATTGTTAGGGGCCCCCTGAGGTGGTGCCGTATTGTGTCCTGCAGCGGCTCTCCACAAGAGCGGTATCACTACAATCTCCCCTTCTAAAATATCAGATACAGTAATCCTCCAAACGGTTAGGTGGGTGACGTGTACGTCCAGACCTTCGTAGCCCTTGAGCCTCTTCACCGGGTTCGGTATTTTCTAGCGGGGTTTGACTATCTACTGGAGCGGCATCCTCTATTTCAATAGGGGTAGCCTGAAAAGGCTTCCTGGAGAAACCGAAGCATCTTTCGCAACATCTATTGGTGTATCTTGAGATTCCGCACTAACATTGGTTTCAACTGGGGCTAAGTGTCTTGTAGATACAGTAGTCTCTTCACCATTTTGGTAGCGAATGTGGGCATAATGCGGATTAGCTTGTAGGAGCTCTACCTCTTCCACTAAAGGATCCGTCTTGTTCATCCTACGGTGACTCTTCAGGAGAATGGGTCCAGGGTGACATAACCAGGTGGGCATGGAGGCTCCCGTAGAGGAACGACGTGAATAGTTGAAGAGTCTCTCATGAGGGGTAGCATTAGTAGCTGTGCACAGCAATGATCTAATAGAGTGAAGGGCATCAGGTAAGACAGTCTGCCAGTGTTGAACCGGTAGATTGCGAGATTTCAGTGTCATTGTAACTGACTTCCATATAGTACCATTGAACCGCTCCACTTGACCATTGCCTTGAGGGTTGTAGCTTGTTGTTCTGCTGCAAGCAATCCCTTTGTTAGCCAAAAACTCATGAAGTTCATTACTCATGAACGAGGATCCCCTGTCTGAATGGATATAGGCCGGCATACCAAAAATAGCGAATAACTGGGAAAGACAACTGATGACAGTTGAAGCAGTCATATTTGCACAGGGAACACAAAAGGAAACCTAGAATATTCATCTACTATGTTAAGGAAATACCTATTCTGGTTTATGCTTGGTAGAGGTCCTTTGAAATCTATATTCAGTCTCTCGAAAGGCTGGGTGGCTTTTATGAGATGAGTTTTCTCTGGCTGGTGAAAGTTTGGCTTGCACTCTGCACATACTCTGCATGATCTGATCACTTGTCGCACCTCTTCCACTGAGTAGGGCATATTCTTAGATTTAACAAAATGATACAGGCGTGTAACTCCTGGGTGACACAAGGCCTTGTGGAGCTCTGAGAGTGATTGCAAATCATGACATGCTGCTCCACAGTGGGACCTAGAGAATGCATCAGGTGAAACGTTTTCTTCACCCGGTCGATACAGAATATCAAAGTTATAACACGATAGTTCCATCCTCCAGCGTAATATCTTGTCATTCTTGATCTTACTTTTGTGCTTCTTGTCAAACATATACATCACGGACCGTTGGTCAGTCCTTACAGTGAAATGTCTGCCTGTTAAATAATGCCTCCAGTGGCGAACTGCTTCTATGATGGCCTGGGCTTCCTTTTCTACAGCAGCATAGCACTTCTCTGATCCTTGAAAAGTTCTTGAAAAGAAAGCAACGGGACGTCCTGCCTGAGATAGGACTGCAGCAATGGCAACTTCAGATGCATCCGTTTCCACCTCGAATGGTAGGGACTCATCAATGGCCTGAACTACTGAGTTTTCAATATCCTGTTTGAGAGTATAGAAAGCAGTTTCTGCTTCCTTTGTCACAGGAAATATCGTGGTAGCACTCAGTGGGCGAACTTTACTTGAATAGTTGTAGATCCACTGTGAGTAATAAGCAAAAAGACCAAGAGTTCTTTGGAGTGACTTTTTGTCTTGGGGCATTGGAAGTTCCCGTAGAGGTCGAAGTCTTTCAGGGTCTGGGGATATTGCACCTCCTTCCACCACATAACCAAGGATGTTAAGCCTTTTAGTGGAAAAAGTGCACTTTTCTTCATTGTAACTGATATT
Organism: Cherax destructor; assembly: GCA_009830355.1. NCBI lineage: Eukaryota > Metazoa > Arthropoda > Malacostraca > Decapoda > Parastacidae > Cherax > Cherax destructor. The sequence continues at coordinate 21,949 of WNWK01010069.1, forward strand.
TTTCTTCTTGGCAGCTCCCAAAAACTTATCAAGGTTTGCATCATGTTCCTCCTGGGTCTTGCCACAAATGGTAACATTATCTAAATATGCATAAGTTCCCATAAGTTGCTCTTCCTGAATGAGTGAATCCATAATTCGTTGGAAACAGGCTACCCCATTGGTAACCCCAAAAGGGACTCTGGTAAACTGATAGAGGCCGTCACTAGCCTGAAACGCTGTGTATGGTTTATCTTCATTCCTTATAGGGACTTGATGATAGGCACTTCGTAGATCAATTGTGCTAAACACATAGTACTGAGCAATTTTGTTCACTGTATCATCAATTCGAGGTAGAGGGTACCCATCAAGAAGTGTAAATTTGTTGATTGTCTCAGAATAGTCGATAGCCAGCCTCCGTTTCCTATAATCATCCTTGACAACAACGACCTGTGCACGCCACGGAGAATTACTTGGTTCTATAATACCCTCCTTCAGCAGCCTCTGAGTTTCTTTCTCAATGAACATCCTATCTTCATAAGAATAGCGGCGTGACTTAGCTGATATAGGATGACAATCCGCAGTAAGATTCGCAAACAGCTTTGGTGGGTCTACCCTTAAAGTGCTAAGACCACAGACAACGAGAGAGGCAGTTCACCTCCATATGTTAAGGTAACACTACCATGACGCTTCTGAAAGTCCTGACCAAGGATCACATCAGAGCACAGTTGTGGCAGAACAGCTAAATGTACATCTTGATAATCCCTGTCATTAACTCTAAGGTTTACCTTACAAAACCCTAACGTCTGAATAGAGAGAGATGTTGATGCCATGGAAACGGTACCTGATGAGTGATGTACCGTCAAGGAGTGGCGTTTAACTACGTCAAGGTTGATGAAACTCTCTGAGCTGCCACTGTCAATCAGACCATCTACTTCTGTTCCTTTGATGAACACTTTCACAACTGCCTTTGACAGTGAATTTGGAGCAGCCGCAGAAGTCACTGTTGCTAGAGTCGCCTGGTCGGAATGCATAGAAGCACTAGCTCTTGTTGATGTATTAGCACGACATACTTTAGCAAAGTGACCTTTCTTATGGCATTGATGGCACATTGCTTCACGAGCCGGACACTTTGGACGTGGATGTCTTGAAAAACCACAAAAGAAACACTTTGTGCCTGCAGCTGCTGTCACTGAAGCAGGTTCCACGGTAACCTCATTAAAAGAGTCTTGGTCGGGAGTTACAGCACTTACCACTCGAGAGGCTGGGTAGTACTGTACACTTCAGAATTCTTCTGAGCTGAATCTAATGATCTTGCCTGGTCAAGGGTAGTGGCTAAGTCCAGAGTTTTATTCTCCAATAAACGCTGCCTTATTATTGGTGATTGCAGGCCACTGATAAAAGCATCCCTGATGGACTCTTCACAATACTGAGAAGCTGTCACCGCTCGGAAGTTACAGTCCTTACCTAATATTTTCAATGCTTGAAAGTATTCCTCTAAGGATTCACCAATCTGCTGGCGGCGAGTTGCAAGACGATATCGTGCAAAGATTTCATTTGTGGGCTTAATATACTGAGACTTGAGGGCATTGATAGCATCTTCATAGGTATTACACTCAGAAATAACCTCATAGATTTTACGTGACACAAAGTTGATGAGCAGGCTTAGTTTATCTAGATCTTCCTGAGGAAAGGCTCTCAAGAAGTTTTCGAAAGTCTTAAACCAGTGCTTCCATTCCTGAGCAGCCGTTGATACACTGGGGTCAGAGTCTAGCCTCTCAGGTTTCAGTAAACGCTCCATTTTGCTGTGTAGTCTAGCTCAGAATCGCCGCCAGGTAGCCCAGGATATTTGTGTTCAATAAATTGTTGTGATAAAAACACAGGCCTCATTTCTAGGCTTTATTGAACACAAAATCCATGGTACATGTCTGCAACAGAAGAAAATACATCTAATGACTGCTGCTGCAGGACAGGTGATGTAAGGTGCATATGTCCTCAGAAAAGCTATAGCTACTGGCGACATATTTAAGCTTACCATGTAATCTGCATCACGAATGTATTTGTGTAAGAGCGAGACCACACGCCATGCTGGGCCATCGCCGTACTGTTTGTTGTTATTGTTAGGGGCCCCCTGAGGTGGTGCCGTATTGTGTCCTGCAGCGGCTCTCCACAAGAGCGGTATCACTACACCCTGGCTGTCTTCAAGCAGGCACTGGACAGGCACCTAAAGTCGGTACCTGACCAGCCAGGCTGTGGTTCGTACGTTGGACTGCGTGCGGCCAGCAGTAACAGCCTGGTTGATCAGGCTCTGGTCCAACATGAGGCCTGGTCACAGACCGGGCCGCGGGGGCGTTGACCCCTGGAATTCTCTCCAGGTAAACTCCAGTTACAGCCTGGTCTTGGATGATGATCCCTACAGCCTGGTCTTGGATGATGACCCCTACAGCCTGGTCTTGGATGATGACCCCAACGGCCTGGTCTTGAATGATGACCCCTACAGCCTGGTATTGGATGATGACCCCCTACAGCCTGGTCTCATATGATGACCCCTACAGCCTGGTCTTGGATGATGACCCCTACAGCTTGGTGTTGGATGATGACCCCTACGGCCTGGTCTTGGATGATGACCCCTACAGCCTGGTCTTGGATGATGACCCCTACAGCCTGGTCTTGGATGATGACCCCTACAGCCTGGTCTTGAATGATGACCCCTACGGGCTGGTCTTGGATGATGACCCTTACGGCCTGGTCTTGGATGATGACCCCTACGACCTGGTCTCGGATGATGACCCCTACGGCCTGGTCTTGGATGATGACCCCTATGGCCTGGTCTCAGATGATGACACCTACAGCCTGGTCTTGGATGATGACTCCTACAGCCTGGTCTCGGATGATGACCCCTACAGCCTGATCTTGGATGATGAACCCTACAACCTGATCTTGGATGATGACCCCTACAGCCTGGTTTTGGATGATGACCCCTACAGTCTGATCTTGGATGACGACCCCTACGGCCTAGTCTCGGACGATGACCCCTACAGCCTGGTCTTGGATGATGACCCCTACAGCCTGGTCTTGGATGATGACCCCTACAGCCTGGTCTTGGATGATGACCCCAATGGCCTGGTCTTGAATGATGACCCCTACAGCCTGGTGTTGGATGATGACCCCTACAGCCTGGTCTCAGATGATGACCCCTACAGCCTGGTCGTAGATGATGATCCCTACGGCCTGGTCTTAGATGATGACCCCTACAGCCTGGTCGTGGATGATGACCCCTACGGCCTGGTCGTGGATGATGACCCCTACGGCCTGGTTTTGGATGATGACCCCTACAGCTTGGTGTTGGATGATGACCCCTATGGCCTGGTCTTGGATGATGACCCCTACAGCCTGGTCTTGGATGATGACCCCTACAGCCTGGTCATGGATGATGATCCCTACGGCCTGGTCTTGGATGATGACCCCTACAGCCTGGTCGTGGATGATGACCCCTACGGCCTGGTCGTGGATGATGACCCCTACGGCCTGGTCTCAGATGATGACACCTACAGCCTGGTCTTGGATGATGACTCGTACAGCCTGGTCTCGGATGATGACCCCTACAGCCTGATCTTGGATGATGAACCCTACAACCTGATCTTGGATGATGACCCCTACAGCCTGGTTTTGGATGATGACCCCTTCAGTCTGATCTTGGATGACGACCCCTACGGCCTAGTCTCGGACGATGACCCCTACAGCCTGGTCTTGGATGATGACCCCTACAGCCTGGTCTTGGATGATGACCCCTACAGCCTGGTCTTGGATGATGACCCCAATGGCCTGGTCTTGAATGATGACCCCTACAGCCTGGTGTTGGATGATGACCCCTACAGCCTGGTCTCAGATGATGACCCCTACAGCCTGGTCGTAGATGATGATCCCTACGGCCTGGTCTTAGATGATGACCCCTACAGCCTGGTCGTGGATGATGACCCCTACGGCCTGGTCGTGGATGATGACCCCTACGGCCTGGTCTTGGATGATGACCCCTACAGCTTGGTGTTGGATGATGACCCCTATGGCCTGGTCTTGGATGATGACCCCTACAGCCTGGTCTTGGATGATGACCCCCTACAGCCTGGTCATGGATGATGATCCCTACGGCCTGGTCTTGGATGATGACCCCTACAGCCTGGTCGTGGATGATGACCCCTACGGCCTGGTCGTGGATGATGACCCCTACGGCCTGGTCTTGGATGATGACCCCTACGGCCTGGTTTCGGAGAAGTAGACCTCCAAATTTTGACAACAAAATATTCCATACCAATCATCTTATTCGTTCATGAACAGAATTTAAAGAATAGTAACTCTGCCAGAGTGCAAAACATTTAACAGTCTTCCATTTCACACACTTATGACAAAAGGGTGGTAGAGCAGTTTTAACGACCATCGACCACAAGTAGCGACCAGAGTCTTCATACAGCGACCCAATTCTTTAGGATTACATGACGTGGAGTGCCAGTTGGCAGTGTGCAAGAGCTAGAATGCAGCAGTGCCACCTTACGACATTAAACACAGAATATCTGGCGTGCTTCACGTACCATTATCTAGCTTGTAAACACAATACCTGTGCCTCATTGATCGCACTCCTCACATCAAGTTGACCATGCCAGCCACAGCCTCTTAATTTAGGGAATTTGAGCTATCCTTCTCTAGGATCATATATATATATATATATATATATATATATATATATATATATATATATATATATATTGATCCTAGAGAAGGATACTCAAATTCCCTAAATTAAGAGGCTGTACTGGCATATATATATGTATATATATATATATATATATATATATATATATATATATATATATATATATATATATATATATATATATATATATATATATATATATATACTATATATATAGATGTGTGTGTGTGTGTGTGTGTGTAGGCATATACTATAAATATAATGCAGGTTAGTTGGTTAATGGGGTTTAAAGTCTATCTACTACACGAGGGTCATTAAGATTAGTTGGTTAGTGGGATTTAAAGTCTATCTACTACACGAGGGTCATTAAGGTTGGTTGGTTAATGGGGTTTAAAGTCTATCTACTACACTAGGGTCATTAAGGCTGCATGTCACCTGTACACCACCAGTCAAGAATACTTTAATACCTAAAATACTGATTAATGTAAACTACCAGTGTATATACACTGAGATATACACCTCTCAGTGTATATACACTGAGGTAAAATATATCTCAGGGTGTACCTCTGCCTCAGATAAGCTGGAGTCTACCTGGAGTCTACCTGGAGTCTACCTGGAGTTTACCTGGAGAGAATTCCAGGGGTCAACGCCCCCGCGGCCCGGTCTGTGACCAGGCCTCCTGTTGGACCAGAGCCTGATCAACCAGGCTGTTACTGCTGGCCGCACGCAGTCCAACGTACGAAACTCAGCCTGGCTGGTCAGGTACCGACTTTAGGTGCCTGTCCAGTGCCTGCTTGAAGACAGCCAGGGGCTTGTTGGTAATCCCCCTGATGTATGCTGGGAGGCAGTTGAACAATCTTGGGCCCCTGACACTTATTGTGTTGTCCATCAGCGTGCTAGTGGCACCCCTGCTCTTCATTGGGGGGATGTTACATCGCCTGCCGAGTCTTTTGCTTTCGTACGGAGTGATTTTTGTGTGCAAGTTTGGTACTAAGCCCTCGAGAATTTTCCATGTGTATATAATAATGTATCTCTCCCGCCTGCGTTCTAGAGAGTACAGGTTTAGGAACTTCAAGCGTTCCCAGTAGTTGAGGTGGTTTATCGCAGTTATGCGTGCCGTGAAGGTTCTCTGCACATTTTCAAGGTCAGCAATTTCACCCGCCTTGAAAGGTGCAGTTAGTGTGCAGCAATATTCCAGCCTAGATAGAACAAGCGATCTGTAAAGTGTCAACATGGGCTTGGCATCCCTGGTTTTGAAGGTTCTCATTATCCATCCTGTCATTTTTCGAGCAGATGCAATTGCTACTTTGTTATGGTCCTTGAAGGTGAGATCCAGGTCTTTGACATTAGGTTTTCGCTCTATTGTGTGGTTGGAATTAGTTTTGTACTCCGATGAGATTTTAATTTCTTCACGTTTTCCGTATCTGAGTAATTGAAATTTCTCATCATTGAACTTCATATTGTTTTCTGCAGCCCATTTAAAGATTTGGTTTATGTCTGCTTGGAGTCTTGCAGTGTCTTCAACGGTGGACACTGTCAAACAGATTCGGGTGTCATCTGCAAAGGAAGACACAGCACTGTGGCTTATATCCCTGTCAATGTCTGATATGAGGATGAGGAATAGGATGGGAGCAAGTACTGTGCCTTGTGGAACAGAGCTTTTCACAGTAGCTGCCTCAGACTTTACTCTGTTGACTACTACTCTTTGTGTTCTACATGTTAGGAAATTATAGATCCATCTACCAACTTTTCCTGTTATTCCTTTATCACGCATTTTGTGTGCTATTACACCATGGTCACACTTGTCAAAGGCTTTTGCAAAATCTGTGTATATAACATCTGCATTCTGTTTATCTTCTAGAGCATCCAGGACCTTGTCGTAGTGGTCCAGTAGTTGGGACAGATAGGAGCGGCCTGCTCTAAACCCCTGCTGTCAAAATAATTTTAAATCTTTTAAAAATTTTGTTGCTGGAATTTCATAAAACTTTCAAATTTGAATAGGTTAAGTAAGTTAGGTTAGGTTAAGTTAGGTAAGTTTGGTTAGGTAAAGTTAGGTTAGGTTAAGTTAGGTTAGGTTAAGTTGGGTTAAGTTAAGTTGGGTTAAGTTAAGTTAGGTTAGGTTAAGTTGGGTTAAGTTAGGTTAGGTTAAGTTGGGTTAAGTTAGGTTAGGTTAAGTTAAGTTAGGTTAGGTTAAGTTGGGTTAAGTTAAGTTAGGTTAGGTTAAGTTAGGCTAGATTAAGTTAAGTTATGTCAAGTTTGCCAGGAAACAGGACAAGTGTTTCCTGAATAAGTTTGTGACAATTTCTTATAACAAAATCAGCTTTAAAGTCTCAAAATCTGTTAAAATACATTAGAATATTAAAATGTCAAGCTAAAATTTATAAAAAAACTATTATTAAATATCTTAAAGCAGAAATTTAATACATCTTTTTTAAAACCATGTAAAACAATCCAAATCTGATAAATATTTTGGTTATTATTCACGAAGATGCGCTAAACCCATACAGGTTATACAGCGTGTGTCTAATTTTAGGTAACCGAGTCAAAGAGTAGCTCCAGTTCCTTGAACAAAGAGCCTTCACCGTCACAACGCAAGATCACTTCTTCCAAAATTGCCAGAGATTAGGATTCTAGCTAACAGAACTAGAGCGGCAGTTATATCCATCTCGGAATCCTGGTTGGATGATACGGTGACTGACGACGAGGTCAAAATAGAAGGTTACAATATAAAACGCTTAGATAGGAATAGAAAATGTGGTGGGGTATGTGCCTACATAAGGAACGACTTAACCTATAATCCAAGACCTGATTTAAATGACAATAAACTGGAGATTCTATGGTTTGAAGTGTTGCTTCCCAAGACCAAACCCATCTTAGTAGGAACTAGTTACCACCCTCCCACCCATGATCAGTTCTTAGAGGACTTTTCGAGAGTCTTGTCAGGACTTGATAACAATGACGAGACAGTAATATGTACTAGGAGACTTCAATATCTGTTTTCAACAGCAAAATAACGGGCTATGTAAAAGATATAAGCAAATTTTGGATTTATATAGTTACAGGCAACTAATTAATACACCAACCCGGATCACAGTTCTCAGCCACCCTAATTGACCACATACTTTGTAACCGCCCTGAGAACATTAGTCAGTCAGGCGTCATTACCACAGGTCTTAGTGATCATTTCATCATTTACTGTACAAGGAAAATCACTAGGGAACTGATAGGCCTACACAGGACAATAAAAGTTAGGTCAACTAGAAACTACAGTAAAGAAACACTGGTAAATATGCTACACAATTGTGACTGGTCATTGATAACAAGTTGCACGGACGTAAATGATGCCTGGGAAAAAATCAAAACAATGTTTACTGCCATCCTTGATAATATTGCACCAATTAAAGAGGTTAGGATTAAACGAAGAACTAAACCCTGGATGACTACTGAGATATTAGATAATATGAAATTCAGAGACCAGTTGATAAAAAGATTTAATGCAAGCAGACAGGATATTGCAGCACTAAATGAATTCCAAAGGGTGAGGAACAGAGTGCAGAGGCTTATAAAAGGCGCAAAGGCTAGGCACTATTGCTCAAAAATCGAAGAGTACAAGAATAACCCTAGAAAGCTCTGGCAACAACTCAAACAGTTGGGGTATAGCCATAAACCCGTAGATAGATCTAACATAGTACTAAATGTCGATAACGAGGTATGCCACGAAACAACTAAAGTGGCAAATTGTTTTAATTCATACTACACAACTGTCGCATCAACACTAGTAAGCTACCAGCTGCATCAAATACCTTTAACACAGACTCTGATAAATTTAAAACATACTATACCAATTGTAAGGGGTTGGGAGCAGTAGGAGGATTAAATACTATGTTTGTTTGGTTCAGTCATTTATAATTGTTTTGTTATTGTCGTTGTTGTTATGGAGCGGCCATCGAGAGTACATTGTTATTGTTACTCTATCTTTGATTAACCTACAACCACTACAGTGGCGACGAGGATGGGATCATCAGAGCCAAGGATAGTGGGCCAATGTGGCCTGAAGTAGTAAATAATGTTAAATATGGATGGTGTAAAAACAGTGTATTTTTATCTGATTATAATTCAGTCAAATCAGATCTGACTCTTCATGATAATGTATTATTGTATAGGAATAGAGTGGTAGTGCCTGTAAAATTGAGATGTAAGTTATTGGAACATCTGCATATAGGTCATAATGGTATCAATGCTATGAAAGTAGAAGCTAGGCAGTGGGTCTGGTGGCCAAAGATGGACCAAGATATTGCAGAAGTGACAAAGAGTTGTCCCTTTTGTTTTCAGAATTTTAAGCCAATTTCATCTCCTCTTGTGGAAAATATTGGTATTTTCCGGAAGTTGTAATTGATAAACTTTCCAATATGAACAGATATCCTTAATGTACCGCTGGTACATGGGGGTATGTAATAGAGAACCATCATACCAGCGGGGAGGAAGCGGGAAGAGGCTGGGCAGGGAGGAGGTAGAGGGGAATGGGCAGTGAGTGGACAGCCAGCCTACCCATCAAAGTTCAAGTCGGTATGGCCAGTAAAATTTGGAGATTCCGCCCCCCAAATCGGAGTTAATTACCTCCTTTCGTAATGTGGAGGAATATCCAGTGACGCGGGGAATATCAAGTGGGACAATCGGTCCAGGAGGTCCAGTAATCGGACAATAATTGTGAAATAAGGTGCTGCCGGCGAGTGACGCGGCCATAGGCCTATTTGAACTGAGTGAAATGACCATACGGCAGGATAAAGTCGTAACCCTGATGTTGGGGAGTTCATCTTAGAAGAGACTGAAATATATTCGATGAACTTTGGGAAATGGTGAATATAGTGAAACCGAGTTGTAAATATTCAGGGGTTGATTGCATCGAGCGGGTCTGGCTTGGGTACGCCATACCCCGACCGCCATATTGGACGCGGTTGAAATGAAATAACATATCGCAAGTTATCTACTCGAAATTCAAGTATCGAGACTGTGAATGTGTATAAACTAGTGGGGCATTAAGCCAGGATATACGTAATATGTAAAGTTATACGTATAAACAGTACAAAAGGTCGGATTAGTGAGAGGATCTGATTCGCTACCCCGACCAACCACATGTTAACTAACGCTCGGTCTCGTGGGCATATAAGAGTGCACGGAAATTAACCTTCCTTGACTCGACGAGACAGCTAATACCATCGCGATCAAATCAGATCGCAGGAGGACGTCAACAACGGAACGACTCCCTCATCTAAAGCTAAGTACTCGGCTTGCAACTTTGTTATTGGCCAATGATATTGTTACGCACAGTAGATGTACTTTAGCTAGGTCAACGATCTACGATACACCGCTATGATGCTGTTAATTAGGTGAGTGTTGGTCATGTTAATTTAACTAAGTGTTCTCTACCTCTTCTCCTGAGTGATCAGTTGTTTAATAACCAATACAGTCCACTTAAATTTAATATAACATAACTATAATAAATGATCTTCTCAGATTTATTTATACTGGTCCAGAGTGCAGTGGGCTAACGAGAATATTGAAGGTACCCCCTCGGTGCGGCCAGGAGCGGGTAAAGTTCTCACATACCTTAAAGGGAATGACTGCGGTAAAAATTATACGAGTCTGTCATCTCCCTGGGAGTTTGTTTATTGCTAGTGGCGGTGTCCCAGATAGACTTATCTCTCACAATTCCCCACAGCGCCCGTTGGTCCTCTCTCGTACATTATTGATACTCCCGACGCAGAAGTACTGACTCCTTCTCACTTGATATGTGGGCGGAAGCTAGAAGCTGCACCTATCTATCGAGATAATCCTGCGGAAGTTGATGAGGATTATAATAATGTGACAGTGTTAAGTGATAAATATAAGATGTTGAATAAAGTAATTAATCATTGGTCTACTGTGTGGCGCAAAGAGTATCTTCTTACATTACGTGAACACTTTTATGGTGTGTCAGAAGCGGCTAATCGACAGAATATTCAACCGGGTGACATTGTGTTAATTGATACTGAGCAACCTCGAACATTGTGGCCTCTGGGTAAGATAGTGACATTATACCCAGACGCTCAGGGTGTTGTCAAGAATGTCAAAGTGTTGTGTCGCGGCCAAGAGAGTTTATGCACCATTAATAAGTTAATCCCCTTAGAATTAAAGGGAGTTCTATCAACTGGGAACGAAAATCTAAGGGAAAGTGACACGAGTGATGTTGAAGACGACACGGACCAGGGGATACCAGAAACAGGGAGTGTGATTCGACCTCCCAGGAAGACAGCTGTTCAGTCCAGGGAGGGCTGGAAACGCCTGTTGAAAACTGACTCGATTTGATTCGTCTAACAACGAACTCTGCCCGGCCGCAGTGTGGAAAATATTGGTATTTTCCGGAAGTTGTAATTGATAAACTTTCCAATATGAACAGATATCCTTAATGTACCACTGGTACATGGGGGTATGTAATAGAGAACCATCATACCAGCGGGGAGGAAGCGGGAAGAGGCTGGGCAGGGAGGAGGTAGAGGGGAATGGGCAGTGAGTGGACAGCCAGCCTACCCATCAAAGTTCAAGTCGGTATGGCCAGTAAAATTTGGAGATTCCGCCCCCCAAATCGGAGTTAATTACCTCCTTTCGTAATGTGGAGGAATATCCAGTGACGCGGGGAATATCAAGTGGGACAATCGGTCCAGGAGGTCCAGTAATCGGACAATAATTGTGAAATAAGGTGCCGCCGGCGAGTGACGCGGCCATAGGCCTATTTGAACTGAGTGAAATGACCATACAGCAGGATAAAGTCGTAACCCTGATGTTGGGGAGTTCATCTTAGAAGAGACTGAAATATATTCGATGAACTTTGGGAAATGGTGAATATAGTGAAACCGAGTTGTAAATAATCAGGGGTTGATTGCATCGAGCGGGTCTGGCTTGGGTACGCCATACCCCGACCGCCATATTGGACGCGGTTGAAATGAACTAACATATCGCAAGTTATCTACTCGAAATTCAAGTATCGAGACTGTGAATGTGTATAAACTAGTGGGGCATTAAGCCAGGATATACGTAATATGTAAAGTTATACGTATAAACAGTACAAAAGGTCGGATTAGTGAGAGTTTCTGATTCGCTACCCCGACCAACCACATGTTAACTAACGCTCGGTCTCGTGGGCGTATAAGAGTGCACGGAAATTAACCTTCCTTGACTCGACGAGACAGCTAATACCATCGCGATCGAATCAGATCGCAGGAGGACGTCAACAACGGAACGACTCCCTCATCTAAAGCTAAGTACTCTGCTTGCAACTTTGTTATTGGCCAATGATATTGTTACGCACAGTAGATGTACTTTAGCTAGGTCAACGATCTACGATACACCGCTATGATGCTGTTAATTAGGTGAGTGTTGGTCATGTTAATTTAACTAAGTGTTCTCTACCTCTTCTCCTGAGTGATCAGTTGTTTAATAACCAATACAGTCCACTTAAATTTAATATAACATAACTATAATAAATGATCTTCTCAGATTTATTTATACTGGTCCAGAGTGCAGTGGCTAACGAGAATATTGAAGGTACCTCGGTGCGGCCAGGAGCGGGTAAAGTTCTCACATACCTTAAAGGGAATGACTGTGGTAAAAATTATACGAGTCTGTCATCTCCCTGGGAGTTTGTTTATTGCTAGTGGCGGTGTCCCAGATAGACTTATCTCTCACAATTCCCCACACCTCTCCTATCTTGGCCCAGCACTGGGAAACCATGGTCTAGAGTGCATATAGACTATGCAGGTCCAGTTGAGGGCAAACGTTTTTTGGTAATTGTGGATTCCTTTTCAAAATTCTTAGATGTGCAAGTAACTAGTTCCATGACATACCCAGTTACTACTGAGTTACTGAGGAAATCCTTTTGTAATTTTGGGTTACCAGACATAGTTGTGTCAGATAATGCTGCTTACTTTGTATCACAAGAGCTGGAAGCCTTCTTTAGTAAGAATAGTATTAAACATGTTACTCCAGCCCCATACCATCCATCATCAAATGGTCTGGCGGAGAGGGCGGTAAGGACATTGAAGGAAGGTTTACACAAGTTTACAAAAGGTTCTCTCAATACCAGGTTATGTAGGTTCTTATATAACCATAGGAAAACTGTTTATTCCTCCACTAATAAGACACCAGCAGAAATGATGTTTCATAGGAATTTCAAAGTCCCTGTATCGGCTGTCAAATGTCATGTTATGGAGGACAATTCATTGTCTAACAGGCCTGCTGGTGACCTTCAAGGAGTGGTGAAGCAGTTTAAAGTTGATGATGCTGTGTATGCAACGAACTTTGGGAAGGGTGACCCCTGGGTAGAAGGAAAAATTGTGGAGGTATTAGGGGTTAGGAATTACAAAGTGTTAATTAGAGGGTTTGGTAACATGATATGGAAAAGGCATATAGATCAGCTCATGCCAAGGTTTAGGAGTGGAGAGCAACCACTGATTCCAACAGTACCAGAAGCAGTAAGGAGTGGTTTAGAGGAACTGCCCACAACAGATAATAATGGTAATAAACTTAAAGAGCAGGTAGGCATGCAGGAAGAACCTCCTGGGAGGTTTGATAAAGGAACCAGCCATGTGAGAGAAGAGGAGGCACCTCAGGACAGTGCAAACCCTCCAATTCTCCGGCGTTCCAGCAGAGTTGTCAAACCTCCAGATAGGTTGGATTTATAAGTTGGATGATATAATGTAATTTAGAAAAGGAGGAATGTAAGGGGTTGGGAGCAGTAGGAGGATTAAATACTATGTTTGGTTCAGTCATTTATAATTGTTTGTTATTGTCGTTGTTGTTATGGAGCGGCCATAGAGAGTACATTGTTATTGTTACTCTATCTTTTCTTAACCTACAACCACTACACATAGGAATTTCAAAGTCCCTGTATCGGCTGTCAAATGTCATGTTAAAGAGGACAATTCATTGCTTAACATGCCTGCTGGTGACTTTCAAGGAGTGGTGAAGCAATTTAAAGTTGATGATGCTGTGTATGCAAGGAACTTTGGGAACGGTGACCCTTGGGTAGAATGAAAAATTGTGGAGGTGTTAGGGGTTAGGAATTACAAAGTGTTAATTAGAGGGTTTGGTAACATTATATGGAAAAGACATATAGATCAGCTCATGCCAAGGTTTAGGAGTGGAGAGCAACCACTGATTCCAACAGTACCAGAAGCAGTAAGGAGTGGTTTAGAGGAACTGCCCACAACAGATAATAATGGTAATAACTTAAAGAGCAGGTAGGCATGCAGGAAGAACCTCCTGGGAGGTTTGATAAAGGAACTAGCCGTGTGAGAGAAGAGGAGGCACCTCAGGACAGTGCAAACCCTCCAATTCTCCGGCGTTCCAGCAGAGTTGTCAAACCTCCAGATCGGTTGGATTTATAAGTTGGATGATATAATGTAATTTAGAAAAGGAGGAATGTAAGGGGTTGGGAGCAGTAGGAGGATTAAATACTATGTTTGTTTGGTTCAGTCTTTTATAATTGTTTTGTTATTGTCGTTGTTGTTATGGAGCGGCCATCGAGAGTACATTGTTATTGTTATTCTATCTTTGATTAACCTACAACCACTACACCAATAAAGGAGTATCTCCAAACATGTTCAACTAGTAAGTGTATCTCATGACTTCGTGCAAAAAGAACTAAGCAGGTTAAACCCAACTAAGAGCAACGGCCCAGATAACATCCCGTCTAAGTTCCTAAAAGATGGTGCCTCTGAACTGGCAATCCCCATTGCTCACATAATAAATTTGTCCATCACCACTAATACAGTGCCAGAGGGGTTCAAGGAGGCCAGAGTTACTCTTATCTTCAAGAAAGATAGTAGGTCTGATGTCAGCAACTATAGGCCTGTTAGTATACTCAGTGTAACATCCAAAATTCTAGAGAGGGCGGTGTACTGTCGAGTAGTTAAGTATCTTAGTGACAACAACATTCTCCATAGTTACCAATCAGGCTTTAGGAGATCTTACTCAACCGACACCTCCCTAATTAATCTGATGGATTACATGAGAACTGAAATGTCTATAGGGAACCTCATAGGAATGGTAACTTTAGACTTGCAAAACAATATATTATGTAAGAAACTTCAAGCTATCGGCATAGGTTCCACAGACTGGTTTAAGTCCTATCTAAGCAACAGGAAACAAATTGTCAAAATCAACAAAACGGAATCAGAACCACTGCCGATAGCATGTGGAGTTCCCCAAGGTAGTATTCTGGGTCCTTTATTATTCCTGTGTTATGTAAATGATATGCCCATCAGTGTCAAGTGCAAACTCCTACTGTATGCGGATGACAGTGCTTTGTTAGTGTCAGGTAAAGGCCCACAAGATATAGCTAATGAATTAACACTGGAACTGGAGTCCTGCAGCAAATGGTTAGTAGACAACAAACTATCGTTACACATCGGGGAAAACAGAAGCCATACTCTTTGGCACGAAATATAAACTGAGAAGGGTAAATAATTTTAATGTCCGGTGTAATGGGAAATCCATCACTTCAGTTTCCTCAGTAAAATATCTGGGAATCTCTTTTGACCCATGCATGTCAGGAGAATTGATAGGGAACATTGTAGTAAAGAAAGCGAATGCCAGACTGAAGTTCCTCTACAGACAAGCACAGTGTCTACCTACTGAGGCTCGCAGGACCCTATGTCTGGCCCTTATACAATGTCATATGGACTACGCTTGCTCTTCATGGTACTCTGCCTTGACAAAAAAAACTGAAAGATAAACTGCAAATCACCCAGAACAAAATGGTAAGATTCATCCTGGACCTGGGCCCAAGAGAACATGTAGGCCTGGATGAATTACAACAATTGGATATGCTGAATATTGAAGACAGTAAAACAACTTTAGTTAAATCAAGTTTATAAAATTGCTCACAGTTTCCAGAATATCTTGCTGCCAATTTTGTCAAGGCTGGGAACCAAAGCAGTCAGAGTACTAGGGGGAGAGAGCACAACTTTGTAGTACCCACAATCAGTGGCAAGGCTTCAAACACCTTTTATTGTACAGCAATAAAGGAATGGAACAGACTGCACATGTCAAAGCCAGTCATAGCATGAGCCAGTTCAAGAAGAGAGCCAAAAGGTACCTAATGAATAGCGACAGAAAGGGAGGAGAATGATTTTTTATTTTTTTAGCTAACACACATGTAAATGTAAATAACTCTTTTTACCTTATTCCTAGTATAGGTGGTGTTGATTCACCGGGAATTCTCCCGGCCCGGGTCTTTACCAGATGGCGACCCGGCTCCGGCTCCCTGGCGTGAGAGTAGCAGAGACCTAAGTCTCCCATGGGAGGGGGTACCCCTCAGCGGTGGAACCAACTGGTCCCAGGCCTAGCCATATTCGCCCACAAGCACGAGGCAGGTAGGTAGATAGTTGCTAGGCCCCTCTGGTCTGCCACCTTCCCCGCCCCAAGGAGGCTGACGGGAAGAGCAGGCTTGCGAGCCGCAGATGGTAGCAAGCTCCAGCCTTGGCACCTATCCTGCCCTAGAAGGGCTGGGCATGGTGATCGACCTCCTAGTATACATATATCCTTTATAATATATATCCTACTATGTATAATATTAAGGTACTAAAAGGACCCCAATGGAAATAAGTCACTCTATCGGACTTTTTTGGGTTATCCTAGGTTCTCTACACATATGCTGCTATGTATGATAATCTATGTAAATGTATTTGTGTATACCTGAATAAACTTACTTACTTACCAAGCACCTGGTGTAAGGGGACACTAACCTAGTATAGTCTACCCTCACACATCGCTGTTTTCTTTAACAAGACAATGTGATGCTTAACTAAAATAAATATTTTTTTGGCTTTAATAATAATAATAATATCTTTATTTACTACCAATACATGTACAAGGTATACAGACCATAGCTGACATCAATGACATAACACTATATATAGAAAGCCGCTTGTTATGCAGAGCATTTCCCGCAAATTAGGTCAGTTTTGTCCCAGGATGCGACTAACACCCAGGTACCTACTTGCTTGCTAGGAGGGTCATCAGGTGTAACGAAACATGCCTAATGTTTCCACTCGGCCGGGAATTGAACCAAAAACACTTAGTGTGTGAGGTGAGATCGTTGCCTAGCAGACCAGAGACTTACAAGCCTGCATATCCATCACAACCTGGCCAGTCACTCTCAGCAGATGACCATCCATTTACCCAGTCCCTGGACTCATTATATACCTCTGTAATCGTTTGACTACCGCCCACAGGATGTTTATGAGGTGCATAATAAAGATATTAAACATAAACTAACTTACCTCTTAAATGAATGAGCAAGTAAGAGCCATAGATGTACCTAGTAACATGCCAGCTTGAGTACAGACTTACACAAAGGACCCCACTGGAAATAAGTCACTCTGACTTTTTTGGGTTATCCTAGGTTCTCTCCACATATGCTGCTATATATGATAATCTATGTAACTGTATTTGTGTATACCTGAATAAACTTACTTACAGTAGTCTTTTTAGTTTAATATCTTTATTATGCACCCCATACCCATCCTGTGGGCGGTAGTCAAAAGATTACAGAGGTACATAATGGGTCCAGGGACTGGGCCTCAAAGTTTTGATAGCTGAGCAAGTTACAAAGGTAATGAACTCAGGTAGATTTGGTCACAATCATGACAAGTTACAAAGGTATTTACAGATTATAGAGGTATATAATGGGTCCAGAGACTGGGCCCCAAAGTTTTGATAGCTGAACAAGGTACAAAGGTAATGAACTCACAAGTTTCAAATGTAATGAATCATGTAAGTAAATTTACTTACTTTTATACATGGTTGCAATCATAAACAAATTATTAAGCATTGAGCAATTTACTAGTCTACACCCGGTCACAACTGTAATGAGTTATTGGTGCAAATATTAATTGTTGGGTCACACACACACATACACATAAACACACATACACCCACACACACGTATGTGTGGTAATGCTTTATTTACAGGGAGCAAAGTCAGGGTATTTTTCCAGAATGGTCTGTAATATACCACTGTGGATAAAATACTTTGACATATCTTGAACATTTCTGAGTGAGTTGTCTCTGAATTCATTAATTTTATCGCACTCCAGTACATAATGACGCAGGGTGTGACAATAATCCAACTGGCAAAGTTTACATTTTGTTTGGTCTACATCTGGTGGTGGTGATTTAACCTGCCAAAGATACTTGTAACCCAGCCGGAGGCGGGCGGTAGTGACATCCAAGAGCCTGCTTATTTTGTTGGATGCACCATGGACATGTGGCTCCTCCTGCATGATAGAATGATGATAGATGGACTGACTGGTGTCAATCTCCCTGAGTCTTAAGTCAATAAAATTCAGTTGAAGTTCTTTTCGTCTTATTTTTCTCAAACTGCTAACTGACAAGCCAAGATTGTAATCTACCCCCTCTTTGAAAGCATAAAACTTAGCCAATTTATCAGTTCTATCATGCATCTGAAGACCAATGTGAGATGGAATCCACAGCATGTGCACTCTGACTCTACTATCCACAATCCTACCATACCTGTGTCTGGCTTCTGACACAAGCATGCTACAAGTTATACTTGATGAGTTGAGAGCATTTATGGATGACAGAGAATCAGTTACAATTAGAGAGTCAATCTTAGATACATGGACGCATTTGAGTGCAAGGAGTATGGCAAACAGTTCTGTCTGAAGGGTAGAGGCCCAGTTATTGATGCGTGCTCCAATTTCTTTAAGAGAGCCATCACTCTGAATGACAACAGCAGCACTACCAGCTGCACCAGTGGATTGGTGAACAGAACCATCAACGTAAATAATTTGTGAGAGAGTGTACTGTTTGGCTAAATTATCAATACAGCTTAAGGCATCGTGACGCTTGATACACATTGTGTAATGATTATAATTATAATATTAATTTTTTAAAGTGGTGGAGTGGTAAGCCATTGGAAGGCCTCGGTCAGATGACTAAAAGTTCCAGCTGTGGGTCATCATATGACTAAGACCCGTCTCAGGAAACCCTTGTTCTGTTTCCTGACAAAGCTTAACCTAACCTAAGCTTCTTGTCGCTGGTACACATTAAAAAATTCACTACTCCCACGAGCCCTCCTAGGGCGGGGAAGGAGTTAGAGCTTGCTACCACATCAGGAGGATTACCAGCAAACCCCTGGCTGTCTTCAAGCAGGCACTGGACAGGCACCTTAAGTCGGTACCTGACCAACCAGGCTGTGGTTCGTACGTTGGATTGCGTGCGGCCAGCAGTAACAGCCTGGTTGATCAGGTTCTGGTCCAACAGGAGGCCTGGTCACAGACCGGGCCGCAGGGGCGTTGACCCCTGGAATTCTCTCCAGGTAAACTCCAGGTAAACCACCTGCAGCTCACAAGACTGC
Organism: Cherax destructor; assembly: GCA_009830355.1. NCBI lineage: Eukaryota > Metazoa > Arthropoda > Malacostraca > Decapoda > Parastacidae > Cherax > Cherax destructor. The sequence continues at coordinate 41,052 of WNWK01010069.1, forward strand.
CATTCTCACGAGCCCCCTGGGGCGGGGAAGATGGCAGACCAGAGGCCTAGCTTCTCCCTACGAGCCCCTTGAGGGTGGGGAATGGGGCTAGGCCTGGGGACAGTTGATCCCAGAAGATGAGGATGTACTTGTACCTCCTCCCATGGGAGACATAGGTCTCAGACACTTCCAAGACAGGGAGCCAAGGCCGGATCACCATCTGGAAAAGATCCGGACTGGAAGAGTACCGGCGAATCAAGAAGATGGTACACAAGATCCAAACATAGAAGAATCTTTCAAATACTAAAGCAAAAGGTGCATTGTGGTAAGGACTCGAGAATGATGGTTAACCAGACAAAAAATGGCGGGAAACAAACATCTCAGGAGAACACAAGTCAGTCACTTGGAGAGGCAGTAACAGCAGAGGCAGTAACAGGAGAGGCAGTAACAGGAGAGGCAGTAACAGCAGAGGCAGTAACAGGAGAGACAGTAACATGAGAGGCAGTAACAGCAGAGGCAGTAACAGCAGAGGCAGTAACAGGAGAGGCAGCAACAGCAGAGGCAGTAACAGCAGAGGCAGTAACAGGAGAGGCAGTAACAGCAGAGGCAGTAACAGCAGAGGCAGTAACAGCAGAGGCAGTAACAGGAGAGGCAGTAACAGGAGAGGCAGTAACAGGAGAGGCAGTAACAACAGAGGCAGTAACAGGAGAGGCAGTAACAGGAGAGGCAGTAACAACAGAGGCAGTAACAGGAGAGGCAGTAACAGCAGAGGCAGTAACAACAGAGGCAGTAACATGAGAGGCAGTAACAGCAGAGGCAGTAACAGCAGAGGCAGTAACAGCAGAGGCAGTAACAGAAGAGGCAGTAACAGGAATATTGTGATGAAGTTCAAAGCGTGAAGTGATTAGACGATGGATAACAGATCTCCTTAAAAGCAGCAGACTCTCTGAAGTCCAAAGGGAAACTCTGGATAGAGAAATAAAGAACATAGAGCAAAAACTGTGTCAGAGTCCAGGTAAAACAGTAATAAACAGTGAAGAGCAAAGAGCCATCAATGAAACTAGAAATCCCAAATATTTCTCATCTTGTGCAAAATCCGGGTCAAAAACCACATTTAGTAAAAAGTCTTTACTTAAAGGAGCTGGAACACACTGATGACAATAAGGAAATGAGTGAAATACTGAAGTCACGATATGACTCAGTGTTGAGTGAACCAGTCATTAGTCTACAGATCCAAGACCCTAACTTGTTTTTGTTTTTATGAATGAGACTCAAAACGCTGCCAACATCTCCACAATTTCTGATGCACCTCTCTTTCCAATTGACCTCGAAGAAGCATAATGTCCAGGCATTCTGCACCAGGTGTCGACACAGCCACTGAAAAACCACTGATGGTGCATCCCCTCCCTCCCATCCCCAGGTAACATAACAGAGGAGCATTAAAACAATTGCGTATAACTGTTTCACACATAATCAAAATCCTTGAATGAGTCTTGAGAAGCAAGATGACCAATCACGTGAAATCACAACAATTACACAATCCAGGACAGCAAGGATTCAGAGCAGGTCGCTCCTGGAAGGACGTTTCCAGGTTATGACCCCCGGACGCGTCCTTCAGGTATCCTTAAGTACTAAGAGTTGAGTTCTAAGATTGTAGTGATGAGAGTAGACGATTGAAAGTACTCACCTATATTTGGTTGCACAGGTCGATCCTCAGCTACTGCTAGTAGACTACGTATACGTATTTGACTGAAGAAGCCTACCATGTAGGCGAAACGTTTCAACAATAAAGATAACACAAGTGTTGCAAAATTGTCTTGCTCATAAACTATATACTAGTACTAACATAAGATAACTTACCTAAAACAAATTACATTCAGGCTAAGATAACTTACCGTCACACTTGAGTCCCTGCTTGATGACTCCCCACAGCAAGGAGCCGCAGTGATCACAAAAGGTGGGCGACATGTAGGTATTGATGTGGAAGCGGTGAGGAACATTGATTTTAAACCGTTTCCGCAGGTACTGAAAACCCAAAAAAATTTACACTTCTGAATAAGAGTGAAACATGACATAATAAAGTTTTACATAGAGTGAAACATGACATGATAAAGTTCTACACAGAGTGAAACATTACTTGATAAAGCTCTACACAGAGTGAAACATGACTTGATAAAGCTCTACACAGTGAAACATGACAAGATAAAGCACTGCACAGAGTGCAACATGACAGAGCTCTACACGGAGTGAAACATGACACGATAAAGCTTTACATAGTGAAACATGACATGATAAAGCTTTACACAGTGAAACGTAAAATGATTAAGATCTTCCACGAGTCAATAAACGAGAGAGGACCAGATGGTGAGAGAGAGGGAGGACCAGATGGTGAGAGAGAGGGAGGACCAGATGGTGAGAGAGAGGGAGGGCCAGATGGTGAGAGAGAGGGAGGGAAAGATGGTGAGAGAGAGAGGGAGGGCCAGATGGTGAGAGAGAGGGAGGACCAGATGGTGAGAGAGAGGGAGGACCAGATGGTGAGAGAGGAGGACCAGATGGTGAGAGAGAGGAGGACCAGATGGTGAGAGAGAGGGAGGGCCAGATGGTGAGAGAGAGGGAGGGCCAGATGGTGAGAGAGAGGGAGGGCCAGATGGTGAGAGAGAGGGAGGACCAGATGGTGAGAGAGAGGGAGGGCCAGATGGTGAGAGAGAGAGGAGGGCCAGATGGTGAGAGAGAGAGAGGGCCAGATGGTGAGAGAGAGGGTCAGATGGTGAGAGAGAGGGCCAGATGGTGAGAGAGAGAGAGCCAGATGGTGAGAGAGAGGGCCAGATGGTGAGAGAGAGGCCAGATGGTGAGAGAGAGGCCAGATGGTGAGAGAGAGGCCAGATGGTGAGAGAGAGCCAGATGGTGAGAGGAGGCCAGATGGTGAGAGGGAGAGAGGGAGGGCCAGATGGTGAGAGGGAGGACCAGATGGTGAGAGGGAGGGCCAGATGGTGAGAGGGAGGGCCAGATGATGAGAGGGAGGGACAGATGGTGAGAGGGAGGGCCAGATGGTGAGAGAGAGGGCCAGATGGTGAGAGGGAGGGCCAGATGGTGAGAGAGAGAGAGAGGGAGGGCCAGATGGTGAGAGGGAGAGAGGGAGGGCCAGATGGTGAGAGGGAGAGAGGGAGGGCCAGATGGTGAGAGGGAGGTGGTGAAAAAGTGAAAGAAACAAAAGAAGGTAACAGGACAAGTGTTTCCTGATACTGGTCTTAGTCATATGATGAACCACAGCTGGATCCTCTGGTCATCTGACCGAGAACTTCAGCTGGATTACCAGTCCAACTCTTTAAAAATCATGAAAAGACCCCAGTGAAAATAAGTCACTCTGTCCGACCTTTCTGGGTTATCCTAGGTTCTCTATACATACTGCTATGTATGATAATCTATGTAACTGTGTTTGTGTATACCTGAATAAACTGGGTAGAGTTTCTAGAAGGTCAATCAAGAAAAACTGATTCTAGGTGTAATATACCGACCTCCAGGCTTGGATCACGATAGAGGGAGACTTCTTTGGGACGAAATTGTTAGGGCTTCTAGGCACAATAACGTAGTGATAGTAGGGGATTTTAACTTTAGTCAAATTGACTGGACTTCTTTGACCGGTAATCTGGAGTCCAGTGACTTTATGGAAGTAGTTCAGGACTGTTTTCTGAAGCAGTGTGTGACAGAGCCTACCAGAGGTAATAATTTGCTCGACCTAGTCTTGTCAAATAAAGAAACTCTTGTAAATAATCTGGAGATCACTGAAGAGCTTGGAGCTAGTGATCACAAATCCATTACTTTAATATTACATGGGAGTACGAGAATAGGGATAATACGGTAAAAGTTCCTGATTTTCGTTCTGTCGATTATATTGGACTTAGGGAACACCTATCTAATCTCGACTGGGGTAATCTAGCTAACGATTACGATGGGATCTGCGTTTATGATTTTTTTTCTTAATAATGTACAACGTGCACAGAGTATGTTTATTCCCCAGAGAGAATTTAGGTCAAATAATAACGATCCCAAATGGATTAACAGGAGGCTAAAACATCTATTAGGGGAGAAAAGAGGAATTTATAGGCGCATCAAAAGAGGAGATGTTAACCTTATTGACCAATATGTTCAGTTGAAAAGAGAAGTAAAAAAAGGGATTAGAAAGGCTAAACGTGACTATGAGATTAAGGTTGCTAATGAATCAAAGACTAATCCAAAGGGTTCTTTCAAGTGTACAGAACGAAGGTGAGGGAAAAGGTAGGACCTCTGAAAATTGGGAATGGACAGCTGACGGATAACGAACTGGAAATGTGTTCTCTATTTAATGACTATTTTTGTCAGTCTTTACACAAGAAGACGTAAATGAGATTCCAGAAATGAACAATTATTCAGTTCCTGAAGAATTCAAATTAACTAATATTACTGTCACGAGGGACATGGTTATCAAACAGATAGATAAACTGAAGCAAAATAAGTCCCCGGGACCCGACGAGTTGTTTTCAGGGTACTTAAGAATGCAAAATGGAACTTAGTCAGCCATTAACGAATGTGTTTAATACGTCCATCCTAACTGGTGTTGTGCCAGAGATGTGGAAGATAGCTAATGTAGTTCCTATATTCAAATCAGGGGATAAGTCCATTCCATCAAATTACCGTCCAATAAGCCTCACGTCTATAGTAGGCAAATTATTAGAATCAATTATAGCTGATATTATCAGAAGTCACCTTGAAGACCATAATTTGATTAATGAATCTCAGCATGGGTTTACGAGAGGTCGTTCCTGCCTGACAAATTTACTGACGTTTTTCAATAAAACATTTGAGGCAGTAGACAGTGATAAAGAATATGATATAGTTTACTTGGATTTCAGTAAGGCCTTCGATAGAGTACCTCACAAGAGACTCTTAAGAAAGGTGGCAGCTCATGGTATTGGAGGTAAAGTTCTAGCATGGATAGAGGCATGGCTTACCAATAGAAAGCAGAGAGTTTCCATTAATGGGGTCAAATCTGAATGGGGATTAGTCACTAGTGGCGTTCCACAAGGATCAGTTTTAGGCCCATTGTTGTTCATAATTTACATAAATGACCTTGATGAAGGAATTGCAAGTGACATGAGTAAATTTGCTGATGATACAAAAATAGGCCGTATAATTCATTCTGAGGAGGATACCAATGAACTCCAGGAGGATTTGGACAAATTAATGTCTTGGTCTGAAAAGTGTCAGATGAAGTTCAATGTGGACAAGTGTAAGGTGCTAGTCGTTGGTAATGAAAATATCCCTCGAATTTATAAACTAGGTGAAGTTGAGCTTGATCATACAGAATGTGAAAAAGACTTGGGAGTCATGGTAAGCAGGAATCTAAAGCCAAGATAACAGTGCCTAAGTGTGCGCAATAAGGCTAACAGATTACTAGGATTTATTTCAAGAAGTATAAGCAACAGAAGTCCAAAAGTTATTTTACAGCTCTATACATCACTAGTGAGACCTCATTTGGATTATGCAGCTCAGTTTTGGTCTCCTTACTACAGGATGGATATAGATTCATTGGAGAACATACAAAGAAGAATGACTAAAATGATTTACAGTATAAGAAATCTCCCGTATGAAGATAGACTTAGAGCGTTGAATCTCTACTCTCTGGAGAGACGTAGAATGAGGGGAGATATCATCGAGGTGTACAAGTGGATGATGGGCATAAACAAAGGAGATATTAATAAAATACTGAGGATATCGAACCAAGTAAGAACCAGAAATAATGGATTTAAATTGGATAAATTTAGATTTAGAAAGGACATAGGCAAGTACTGGTTCTCGAACAGAGTTGTAGATGCGTGGAACAATCTTCCGAGTACTGTGATAGAGGCTAGGACCTTGGGTGGCTTTAAAAAGAGATTGGACAAATATATGAGTGGGAGGGGCTGGGTTTGATTGGTGTCGTGGGTGAAAGAGTGAATTCTTAGGTAGTTGTGGTTTTGATAAGGACCTGCCTTGTATGGGCCAGTAGGCCTTCTGCAGTGTTCCTCCATTCTTATGTTCTTATGTTCTTATGATTCGCCGGTACTCTCCCGGCCTTTTCCAGATGGTGACCCGGCCTTGGTTCCCTGTCTTGGGAGTGTCTGAGACCTATGTCTCCCATGGGAGGAGGTACTTCTTCTGGGACCAACTGTTCTCAGGCCTAGCTCTATTCCCCGCCCTCACGGGGCTCGTAGGGAGAAGTTACCTGGAGTTTACCTGGAGAGAATTCCAGGAGTCAACGCCCCTGCGGCCCGGTCTGTGACCAGGCGTCATGTTGGACAAGAGCCTGATCAACCAGGCTGTTACTGCTGGCCGCACGCAGTCCAACGTACGAACCACAGCCTGGCTGGTCAGGTACCGACTTTAGGTGCCTGTCCAGTGCCTGCTTGAAGACAGCCAGGGGTTTGTTGGTAATCCCCCTGATGTATGCTGGGAGGCAGTTGAACAATCTTGGGCCCTTGACACTTATTGTGTTGTCCTTCAACGTGCTAGTGGCACCCCTGCTGTTCATTGGGGGATGTTACATCGCCTGCCGAGTCTTTTGCTTTCGTAGGGAGTGATTCTCGTGTGCAAGTTTGGTACTAATCCCTCGAGAATTTTCCATGTGTATATAATAAGGTATCTCTCCCGCCTGCGTTCTAGAGAGTACAGGTTTAGGAACTTCAAGCGTTCCCAGTAATTGAAGTGGTTTATCGCAGTTAGGCCTTTGGTCTGCCATCTTCCCCGCCCTAGGAGGGCTCGTGGGAATGGCAGTCTTGTGAGCTGCAGGTGGTAGCAAGCTCTGGCTCTGGCCCTGGTCAACAAGATAGTTTAGTTTGATATCTTTATTATGCACCCCATATCCATCCTGTGGGCGGTAGTCAAAAGATTACAGAGGTACATAATGGGTCCAGGGACTGGACCCCAAAGTTTTGATAGCTGAGCAAGTTACAAAGGTAATGAACTCACAAGTTACAAAGGTAATGAACTCACAAGTAACAAAGGTAATGAACTCACAAGTTACAAAGGTAATGAACCCACAAGCTACAAAGGTAATGAACTCACAAGTTACAAAGGTAATGCACTCACAAGTTACAAAGGTAATGAACTCACAAGTCACAAAGGTAATGAACTCACAAGTTACAAAGGTAATGCACTCACAAGTTACAAAGGTAATGAACTCACAAGTAACAAAGGTAATGAACTCACAAGTTACAAAGGTAATGAACCCACAAGCTACAAAGGTAATGAACCCACAAGCTACAAAGGTAATGAACTCACAAGTTACAAAGGTAATGAACTCACAAGTTACAAAGGTAATGAACTCACAAGTCACAAAGGTAATGAACTCACAAGTTACAAAGGTAATGAATCATGCAAGTAAATTTACTTACGTTTATACATGGTTACAATCATGAACAAATTATAAAGTAATGAGCAATTCACTAGTCTACACCCGGTCACAACACATACACACACATACACACACACACAATATAGTCATTGCAGTGATGTATAACCCACCACAGAACTGCAGGACGCCAGGAGAGGAATATGACGAGAACAACAGAGCAATGGTGGACACCCTGGCAGAGGTGGCAAGAAAAGCGCACATGAGCAGTTGTGAAGTTACTGGTCATGGGTGATTTCAACCACAGGGAGATCGACTGGGAGAACCAAGAACCACGTGGGGGTTCAGAAACTTGGAGAGCCAAGATGATGGACGTGGTAATGGAAAACCTGATGCACCAACATGTCATAGACACGACCAGAGAGAGAGGAGAGGACGAACCAGCAAGGCTGGACCTTGTATTCACCCTGAGCAGCTCAGATATCGAGGGCATAACAGACGAGAGCCCCCTGGGAGCCAGCGACCATATGGTGCTGAGCTTTGAGTACATTGTAGAGCTACAGGTGGAGAGGGAAAATGGTGCTGAAAGAGACAAACCAGACTTTAAAAGAGGGGAATACACGGGTATGAGGAATTTCCTGCAGGAGGTTCTGTGGGAAAGGGAAATGGAAGGACAGTCAGTAAATGAAATGATGGAATACGTAGCGGCAAAGTGTAAGGAGGCAGAGGAACAGTTTATACCCAAAGGAAAAAGATTAAATGGGAAGACCAGAAAGAGCCCCTGGTTTACCCAAAGGTGCAGGGAGGCGAAGGCTCAGAGTGTCAGAGAATGGAAATGGTACAGAAGGCATAGAACTAAAGTAAACAAAGCGATTAGTCGAAGAGCTAGAAACGAGTATGCACAGGTACGGAGGGAGGCCCAGAAAAAGTACGAAAATGACATAGCATCGAAAGTCAAGTCTGACCCGAAACTGATGTACAGTCACATCAGAAGGAAGACAACAGTCAAGGACCAGGTGATAAGGCTGAGGAGAGAGGATGGGGAACTCACAAGTAATGATTAAGAGGTATGTGAGGAGCTCAACTCAAGGTTTAAGGAAGTATTCACAGTGGAGGCAGGAAGGCAGCTGGGTAGACAGGATGGGGTGCATCACCAACAAGGGATGTATCAAGTGCTGGAGGGCATACACACAACTGAGGGGGAGGTGAAGCAGTTACTCAGTGACCTTGATATCTCAAAGGCGATGGGTCCGGGCAATATCTCCCCGTGGGTCCTTCGAGAAGGAGCTGAGGTTCTGAGTGTGCCACTTACCATAATATTCAACACATCCCTTGAAACTGGGCAGCTACCTGAGATATGGAAAAAGGCCAACATAGTCCCCATCTTTAAAAAAGGAGACAGAAAAGAGGCACTAAACTATAGACCAGTGTCACTTACGTGTATAGTGTGCAAAGTCTTAGAAAAAATCATCAGGAAAAGAATGGTGGAGAATCTGGTGCAGAACTGGATAAACAACGCCAGACAGCACGGATTCAGGGAAGGCAAATCCTGTGTAACAAACCTCCTAGAGTTCTATGATAAAGTAACAGAGGTAAGGCAAGGGAGAGAAGGGTTAGGTGACTGCATTTTCCTGGACTGCAGGAAGGCCTTTGACACAGTTCCACATATGAGATTAGTAAAGAAGTTGGAAGAACAAGAGTGTATAACAGGAAGGGCACTGGAATGGATCAGGGAATACCTCACAGGGAGGCAACAACGGGTCATGGTGCGTGATGAGGTATCACAGTGGGCACCGGTGACGAGCGGTGTACCGCAGGGCTAGAGGCACTAGAGGTTTGCTCAAGGCAAATTCCCTTAAGGAAAAGGAGGAGAAGATGCAAACTAGAAAGAGAGAGGCGCTCCCTATACAGGCGAAGGCAAAGAATAACGGAGCTGCTACAGGAGGCCAATATATCTGAAATACGTAGGGAGACACTAGTCAGAGAAATAACAAACATCTAATTAAAACTAAAGGAATCTTACAGGAATCAAGAAACGCGGGAAGAACTAAAAGCTATAAACGAAATTGAAAGAAACCCAAAGTATTTCTTTTCTTATGCAAAATCAAAGTCGAGAACAACATCCAGTATTGGGCCCCTACTTAAACGGGATGGGTCCTACACAGATGACAGCAAGGAAATGAGTGAGTTACTTAAGTCCCAGTATGACTCAGTTTTTAGCGAGCCGCTAACCAGACTGAAAATCGAAGACCTAAAGGAATTTTTTATGAGAGTGCCACAGAACTTGACAGACGCATGCCTATCTGACATCACCACGACTCCAAATGACTTCGAAATGGCAATAAATGACATGCCCATGAACTCCGCTCCAGGCCCAGACTCATGGAACTCCGTGTTCATCAAGAACTGCAAGAAGCCCCTATCATGTGCTTTTAACATCCTATGGAGAGGGAGCATGGACACTGGGGTCGTCCTGCAGTTACTAAAAACAATAGACATAACCCCACTCCACAAAAGGGGCAGTAAAGCAATAGCAAAGAACTACAGACTAATAGCGCTAACGTCCCATATCATAAAAATCTTTGGAAGGGTTCTAAGAAGCAAGATAGCCACTCATCTTGATACCCATCAATTGCACAACCCAGGGTAGCATGGGTTTAGAGCAGGCCGCTCCTATCTGTCCCAACTACTGGACCACTACGACAAGGTCCTGGATGCTCTAGAAGACAAACAGAATGCAGATGTTATATGCACAGACTTTGCAAAAGCCTTTGACAAGTGTGACCATGGTGTAATAGCACACAAAATGCGTGATAAAGGAATAACAGGAAAAGTTGGTAGATGTATCTATAATTTCCTAACAAGTAGAACACAAAGAGTAGTAGTCAACAGAGTAAAGTCTGAGGCAGCTACTGTGAAAAGCTGTTCCACAAGGCACAGTACTTGCTCCCATTCTGTTCCTCATCCTCATATCGGACATAGACAGGGATATAAGCCACAGTGCTGTGTCTTCCTTTGCAGATGACACCCGAATCTGTATGACAGTGTCCACCGTTGAAGACACTGCAAGACTCCAAGCAGACATAAACCAAATCTTTAAATGGGCTGCAGAAAACAATATGAAGTTCAATGATGAGAAATTTCAATTACTCAGATACGGAAAAAAGTGAAGAAATTAAAATCTCATCGGAGTACAAAACTAATTCCAACCACACAATAGAGCGAAAAACTAATGTCAAAGACCTGGGAGTGATCATGTCAGAGGATTTCACTTTCAAGGACCATAACACCGTAGCAATTGCATCTGCTAGAAAAATGACATAATGGATAATGAGAACCTTCAAAACCAGGGATGCCAAGCCCATGTTGACACTTTACAGATCGCTTGTTCTATCTAGGCTGGAATATTGCTGCACACTAACTGCACCTTTCAAGGCAGGTGAAATTGCTGACCTTGAAAATGTGCAGAGAACCTTCACGGCACGCATAACTGCGATAAACCATTTCAATTACTGGGAACGCTTGAAGTTCCTAAACCTGTACTCTCTAGAACGCAGGTGGGAGAGATACATTATTATATACACATGGAAAATTCTCGAGGGATTAGTACCAAACTTGCACACGAAAATCACTCCCTACGAAAGCAAAAGACTCGGCAGGCGATGTAACATCCCCCCAATGAAGAGCAGGTGTGCCACTAGCACGTTGAGGGACAACACAATAAGTGTCAGGGGCCCAAGATTGTTCAACTGCCTCCCAGCATACATCAGGGGGATTACCAACAAACCCCTGGCTGTCTTCAAGCAGGCACTGGACAGACACCTAAAGCCGGTACCTGACCAGCCAGGCTGTGGTCAGTACGTTGGACTGCGTGCTGCTAGCAGTAACAGCCTGGTTGATCAGGCTCTGGTCCAACATGAGGCCTGGTCACGGACCGGGCCACGGGGGCGTTGACCCCTGAAATTCTCTCCAGGTAAACTCCAGTCCTAGGACCAGTGCTATTCTTGGTATATGTGAATGACATGACGGACGGGATAGACTCAGAAGTGTCTCTGTTCGCAGATGATGTGAAATTAATGAGGAGAATCACATCGGATGAAGACCAAGCAGGACTTCAAATAGACCTGGACAAGCTTGACATCTGGTCTAGCAACTGGCTTCTCGAATTTAACCCCACCAAATGCAAAGTCATGAGGATCGGAGAAGGGCAAATAAGACCACTGACAGAGTACAGGCTAGGAGGACAAAGGCTACAAACCTCATCAAAGGAGAAAGACCTTGGGGTGAGTATAACGCCAAGTATGTCTCCGGAAACACACATCAACCAGATAACCGCGGCAGCATATGGGCGACTGGCAAACCTAAGATTAGCGTTCCGTTACCTTAACAAGGAATCGTTCAAGACACTGTACACCGTGTACGTCAGGCCCATACTAGAGTATGCAGCACCAGTCTGGAACCCACACCTAGTCAAGCACGTCAAGAAATTAGAGAAAGTGCAAAGGTTTGCGACAAGGTTAGTTCCACAACTCAGGGGACTGCCCTATGAAGAAAGGTTGAGGGAAATAGGACTAACAACACTGGAGGACAGAAGGGTTAGAGGAGACATGATAACGACATACGAAATACTGCAGGGAATCGACAAGGTAGATAGTGACAGGGTGTTCCAGAGAGGGAACACAGAAACAAGGGGACACAACTGGAAGCTGAAGACTCAGATGAGTCAAAGGGATGTTAGGAAGCACTTCTTCAGCCATAGAGTAGTTAAGAAGTGGAATAGTCTAGCGAACGATATAGTGGAGGCGGGAACCATACATAGTTTTAAGACAAGGTATGATAAAGCTCATGGAGCAGGGAGAGCAGAGACCCAGTAGCGGACAGCGAAGAGGCGGGGCCAGGAGGTGAGTTTCGACCCCTGCAACCACAATTAGGTGAGTACAATTAGGTGAGTACACACGCACATACAAGATATGAAGCGTCAATGTACACAACTTTACATACAGAGAACTTGACGAGGCTACTGGAGGGAGATACTATAATAAACTGTCTAAAACGTTTCTTGTGTGTGTCAAGTTATCTAATTCTCGGTATTTTTGTATCTTTCATGCTCTCAGGTTGCCACCTCCCTAGTTAAGAACAATAATAATTTTTTTGAACTAGGCATAAGAATTAACAACTGGGCGTCTACACTGCAAACTGAATTGTTTGCAATCCTTATGGCACTAAAGCTAACTTATGACACTGAGCTTGACTCTATCATTATTACTGATTCTATGTCATCATTGAAGGCTCTTGACTCCTATAATGACTCTAACAGCATGCTCATTGGAGAAGCCAGGTATAGATACTCAAAAATCCGGGACAAAGGAATTAAAGTACATTTGCTATGGATTCCGTCACACATTGGATTACTCCTTCATGATAAAGTTGATATGTTAGCCAAGAAGAGCACCCATAAGGAGAATGTAGAATATAACTTTGGTATATCTGTGTCTAGCATTAGGAATAATATTAGGAGAGAAATAAATAATGAAAATGATAGCTATAGGAATGCAGTTAGAAGCCTGAGTAGATCTATAACCCACTATGATAACATGAATGTAGATAAGTATGTTTATGGAGCAACTTGCAATGTGAACAGACTGACTGATGTTGTAGTGGCCAGGCTTCGGCTTGGCTACAAGTACTTCTGGCAGTTTGGGAGATACACAGATGATGATCAAACTAAATGCAAATTATGTGATCAGGCATATGGTCACTGTCTTGAACACTATGTGCTGAATTGTCCACTTATTGAGGAATATAGAGATAGACAGTATAATAACCTATGTGACATGTCAAGATATCTTATTAGTGAAGGTAAGATACCACTTATTCTAAGCAAATTTCCTAAATTTGCTTGTAACAGATAAGTGAACTGTAGATATAAATCCAAATTAATTTCCATGAACGTGCCTATCTGTGCTCATGATAATGCGAGCACAGATGGACATGTTTGTGGAGCAACTTGCAATGTGAGCAGACTGACTGATGTTGTAGTGGCCAGGCTTAGGCTTGGCTACAGGTACTTCTGACAGTTTGGGAGACAGATGATGATCAGACTAAATGCAAATTATGTGATCAGGCATATGGTCACTGTCGTGAACACTATGTGCTTAATTGTGCACTTATTGAGGAATATAGAGATAGACAATATAATAACCTATGTGACATGTCAAGATATCTTATTCATGAAATAAGATACCTGCTTGTAACAGATAATTGAAATGTAGATATGAACCCAAATGTACAATTGTTAACCCCTTTGGGGCCTAGTGCCTAGGCCTTTTGTGTATCCATATGCTCTTGCGCTACCGTCCACAGGATGGATATGGGGTGCACAATAAACTAGCCACTTCGGTGGCAAAATCTAAAATCTAGGTAGAGAAGAAAAAGGAAAGAGGCAAGGAGAGGAGTGATGGGATGGAGGAAGGTGAAGAAAAGAGAGGTGGAGGGTTGAAAGCAGACAAGAAAAAAAAAAGGGGAAAGAAACACAAAAATAAAGAGATAAAATGCACAGCATTTTAGTGGTCTTGTGGTCAACAATATTTAATTATATGTAAATTATACATTTTGTATACTACACAAAGAAATTGTAGCTATTTCAACAGTGCCGTAGGGAGGCAACAGAAGAGGATGGTAACAAGGGCAAGTAATACTCACTATTGTCTGTTGTGATTCCTTGCCTGAGCCTGGGCAGTTTCCAAGAATCTTGTCATGACACTTCTTGTGAACCGCACACTGACACACTGCCGAGAAAGTTTTATGGGTAAGAACAGAGGACTCAGTAGGCCTATAGGCCCATGATATACAGGTCTTATTCATACATGAGAAGATAAAAGTACAGTAGTACTGAATTATGCCTACCCGCGTGTAGTAAGCAAATCCTACTCATACTTAAGAATACAGTAATACTGACGGCATTTTGGCTTTTGATACACTTCCTATTAATGTATGAGAAAGTAAAAATACAATTGTCCTACAGTAGGCCTACTGATATTTATCTAGCATAATTATAAAGTTATTCAACACAGTACGTATTAGCTTTGATGACTTCTTGGCAGGTTATTACACTCATCTACCACCCTCTTACCAAGCCAATATTTTCCTGTATACTTAATTATTGTTGATGCCTGTCTTGTATACCTTAGTCACATCTCTTCATTTTAGGTCTTTCAAGAAACTGAAGGTTCAAGGTCCTCAGAATCAATTATCAAATGATTATAATTTAACCATAATTTTTATAGTGGTGGACTGGTAAGCCAGTAAAAGGCCTTAGTCAGATGACCAAAAGCTCTAGCCGCGGGTCATAATATAACTAATAATAATAATAATAATAATAATTTTTATTTCAATGCATGTTACAAGTGTACAATGTTATTGGTAGTTACAATTATAAAACAATTATAAAACTGTAATGCAAGGAGAGCCACTGGCATGCCATGGCATTAGGGGCACTTTATTCTAGAGACTTATTCACTAAGTACTTAATGCTAAAGAAATTGATTGAGTTTATTCTAGTTCTGTATTATTTAAATTATTAAATGGTTATACATACTATTAAAAGACAATACAAGAGAAATTGGTTGAGTTTAATCTAGTTGTAGAATTTATTTCAAATTACAGTATGTTGATGCTATACTAGTATAATAACAATACTAGAAATAGTTTTTAGAGTTTCATCTAGATATATATTTTATTTCAAATTAAGAAAATGATGATACTATAAGATTTTAAATGACAATATGATGATATGAAATTGCAACAAGTGTTAAGGAGGATGAACATATCAAATTGAGATCTTCTTAGGTAAAATAATATTGGGTTTGGAAGTTTGTTACAGTATGAGTATTTAGTATAGGGTGAGTAGGTGATTTTTTAGAAGAGTCTTGAATTGATTTTCCGACAAGGTTAACTTGATATTTACTGGTAATGAATTCCAGATTCTAGGGCCCTTTATGTGCATAGAATTTTTACATTGGTTAGTATGGACTCGGGGTATGTCAAATAGTGATCTGTGTCTTGTGTCATGTTCGTGGGACCTATTAAAGTTGTTGAGGAGAATTCTGAGCGCAGGGTTGATATTAGCATGTAGAGTTTTATGTATGTAGAAGGCACATGAATAGGTATGAATATTTTTATGGTGAGTAGTTTTAAGGTTCTGAATATAGGTGGAGTATGCTGTCTAGAGTGGGAATTTGTTATCATCCTGACTGCAGCCTTTTGCTGGGTTATGAGTGGTCTAAGGTGATTTAATGTTGTTGAGCCCCATGCACAGATTCCATAGGTGAGATAAGGGTAGATAAGAGAATGATATAGTGCAATGAGAGCTGGTTGAGGCACATAATAGCGTATCTTAGATAATATACCTACTGTCCTTGAGATTTTCTTGGAAATTTGTTGTATGTGTGTTTGGAATTTAAGACTACTGTCAAGGTGGATTCCTAGGAATTTTCCCTCTGTGAGCCTTGTGATGGGTGAACCATTTAGCGTTATGTTAAGTGGAACATTTGTAGCTTTGTTTCCCGCGTCGGGAAACAGGACTTCCTTAATGGCGATGTTTCGCCCACTCACTGGGCTTTATTAAGTGGGAAACAAATAAGCCTTGTAAGAGGTCAGCATATAGACAGGAGAAGTAGTGAGTGAAGAAGTCACACTGATTCCCAAGTGACCTCATACTTGAGGTTTTTGACCCGAGGTTCAACGACAACTGTTATATAATTATATCTAATTATTAAAGTAAATAGATTAACCAGTAAAGGTCATACAGTGCTTAACATAACCTAGTGTAACTTAGAGTAACCTAGTGTAACTTAGAGTAACCTAGTGTAACTTAGAGTAACCTAGTGTAACTTAGAGTAACCTAGTGTAACTTAGAGTAACTTAGTGTAACTTAGAGTAACCTAGTGTAACTTAGAGTAACCTAGTGTAACTTAGAGTAACCTAGTGTAACTTAGAGTAACCTAGTGTAACTTAGAGTAACCTAGTGTAACTTAGAGTAACCTAGTGTAACTTAGAGTAACCTAGTGTAACTTAGAGTAACCTAGTGTAACTTAGAGTAACCTAGTGTAACTTAGAGTAACCTAGTGTAACTTAGAGTAACCTAGTGTAACTTAGAGTAACCTAGTGTAACTTAGAGTAACCTAGTGTAACTTAGAGTAACCTAGTGTAACTTAGAGTAACCTAGTGTAACTTAGAGTAACCTAGTGTAACTTAGAGTAACCTAGTGTAACTTAGAGTAACCTAGTGTAACTTAGAGTAACCTAGTGTCTCTTAGAGTAACCTAGTGTAACTTAGAGTAACCTAGTGTAACTTAGAGTAACCTAGTGTAACTTAGAGTAACCTAGTGTAACTTACAGTAACCTAGTGCAACTTACAGTAACCTAGTGTAACTTTCAGTAACCTAGTGTAACTTAGAGTAACCTAGTGTAACTTAGAGTAACCTAGTGTAACTTAGAGTAACCTAGTGTAACTTAGAGTAACCTAGTGTAACTTAGAGTAACCTAGTGTAACTTAGAGTAACCTAGTGTAACTTAGAGTAACCTAGTGTAACTTAGAGTAACCTAGTGTAACTTAGAGTAACCTAGTGTAACTTAGAGTAACCTAGTGTAACTTAGAGTAACCTAGTGTAACTTAGAGTAACCTAGTGTAACTTACAGTAACCTAGTGTAACTTACAGTAACCTAGTGTAATTTACAGTAACCTAGTGTAACTTACAGTAACCTAGTGTAACTTACAGTAACCTAGTGTAACTTACAGTAACCTAGTGTAACTTTCAGTAACCTAGTGTAACTTACAGTAACCTAGTGTAACTTACAGTAACCTAGTGTAACTTTCAGTAACCTAGTGTAACTTACAGTAACCTAGTGTAACTTTCAGTAACCTAGTGTAACTTACAGTAACCTAGTGTAACTTACAGTAACCTAGTGTAACTTACAGTAACCTAGTGTAACTTTCAGTAACCTAGTGTAACTTACAGTAACCTAGTGTAACTTACAGTAACCTAGTGTAACTTACAGTAACCTAGTGTAACTTACAGTAACCTAGTGTAACTTACAGTAACCTAGTGTAACTTACAGTAACCTAGTGTAACTTACAGTAACCTAGTGTAACTTTCAGTAACCTAGTGTAACTTACAGTAACCTAGTGTAACTTACAGTAACCTAGTGTAACTTACAGTAACCTAGTGTAACTTTCAGTAACCTAGTGTAACTTACAGTAACCTAGTGTAACTTACAGTAACCTAGTGTAACTTAGAGTAACCTAGTGTAACTTACAGTAACCTAGTGTAACTTAGAGTAACCTAGTGTAACTTACAGTAACCTAGTGTAACTTACAGTAACCTAGTGTAACTTACAGTAACCTAGTGTAACTTACAGTAACCTAGTGTAACTTTCAGTAACCTAGTGTAACTTACAGTAACCTAGTGTAACTTTCAGTAACCTAGTGTAACTTTCAGTAACCTAGTGTAACTTACAGTAACCTAGTGTAACTTACAGTAACCTAGTGTAACTTAGAGTAACCTAGTGTAACTTTCAGTAACCTAGTGTAACTTAGAGTAACCTAGTGTAACTTACAGTAACCTAGTGTAACTTACAGTAACCTAGTGTAACTTACAGTAACCTAGTGTAACTTACAGTAACCTAGTGTAACTTTCAGTAACCTAGTGTAACTTAGAGTAACCTAGTGTAACTTACAAAAACCTAGTGTAACTTACAGTAACCTAGTGTAACTTTCAGTAACCTAGTGTAACTTACAGTAACCTAGTGTAACTTACAGTAACCTAGTGTAACTTACAGTAACCTAGTGTAACTTACAGTAACCTAGTGTAACTTTCAGTAACCTAGTGTAACTTAGAGTAACCTAGTGTAACTTACAGTAACCTAGTGTAACTTACAGTAACCTAGTGTAACTTACAGTAACCTAGTGTAACCCACAGTAACCTAGTGTAACTTTCAGTAACCTAGTGTAACTTAGAGTAACCTAGTGTAACTTACAGTAACCTAGTGTAACTTACAGTAACCTAGTGTAACTTTCAGTAACCTAGTGTAACTTACAGTAACCTAGTGTAACTTACAGTAACCTAGTGTAACTTTCAGTAACCTAGTGTAACTTACAGTAACCTAGTGTAACTTACAGTAACCTAGTGTAACTTACAGTAACCTAGTGTAACTTACAGTAACCTAGTGTAACTTAGAGTAACCTAGTGTAACTTACAGTAACCTAGTGTAACTTACAGTAACCTAGTGTAACTTTCAGTAACCTAGTGTAACTTACAGTAACCTAGTGTAACTTACAGTAACCTAGTGTAACTTACAGTAACCTAGTGTAACTTTCAGTAACCTAGTGTAACTTTCAGTAACCTAGTGTAACTTACAGTAACCTAGTGTAACTTAGAGTAACCTAGTGTAACTTACAGTAACCTAGTGTAACTTACAGTAACCTAGTGTAACTTACAGTAACCTAGTGTAACTTTCAGTAACCTAGTGTAACTTACAGTAACCTAGTGTAACTTACAGTAACCTAGTGTAACTTACAGTAACCTAGTGTAACTTACAGTAACCTAGTGTAACTTACAGTAACCTAGTGTAACTTACAGTAACCTAGTGTAACTTACAGTAACCTAGTGTAACTTACAGTAACCTAGTGTAACTTACAGTAACCTAGTGTAACTTACAGTAACCTAGTGTAACTTACAGTAACCTAGTGTAACTTACAGTAACCTAGTGTAACTTACAGTAACCTAGTGTAACTTACAGTAACCTAGTGTAACTTACAGTAACCTAGTGTAACTTACAGTAACCTAGTGTAACTTACAGTAACCTAGTGTAACTTACAGTAACCTAGTGTAACTTACAGTAACCTAGTGTAACTTTCAGTAACCTAGTGTAACTTACAGTAACCTGACCTCCTCTAGTTTTTAAGTAGCTCGTAAGTCTTATGATTAATTGACACAATTATATAATTATTGACTTGTTTCTATACTAATTAATGTATGCATTCATTCTATGGCTCATTGAATAACAATAATAAAAATATTATTGTTATTCTACCAATGATGCTATTTAAGCTGTCTTGGAATCAATGAATCAAGTAATAAGAGAGAGTCAGTATCAATACAGAATATATACTTACTCTGGCACTGGTATCCTTGCTTTCCAAAACCCCTGAAACAGAGAAATAAAAATTATTTGTCAACGTTTACAGGTAAACTCCAGGTAGCAAGCTAGGCCGTGTCCGCCTTGCTCCGTGTTTTTTCGTGTTTTTCACGGTCTCTTTTACGTGCTAGAACTTTAAAACTGTGCCAGTGATCTTATAAGGTACATCCCTCCAGTGATCTTATAAGATACATCCCTCCAGTGATCTTATAAGGTACATCCCACCAGTTATCTTCTAAGGTACATCCCTCCAGTGATCTTATAAGGTACATCCCTCCAGTGATCTTATAAGGTACATCACTCCAGTTATCTTATAAGGTACATCCCTCCAGTGATCTTATAAGGTACATCCCTCCAGTGATCTTATAAGGTACATCCCTCCAGTGATCTTATAAGGTACATCACTCCAGTTATCTTATAAGGTACATCCCTCCAGTGATCTTATAAGGTACATCCCTCCAGTGATCTTATAAGGGGCTCGCTAAAAACTGAGTCATACTGGGACTTCAGTAGCTCACTCATTTCCTTGCTGTCATCTGTGTAGGACCCATCCCGTCCCCAATCTTCATGACTTTGCACTTGGTGGGGTTGAACTCCAGGAGCCAATTTCTGGACCAGTCCTGCAGCCTGTCCAGATCCCTTTGTAGTTCTGCCTGGTCCTCGTCCGATTGAATTCTTCTCATCAACTTCACATCATCTGCAAACAGGGACACTTCGGAGTCTATTCCTTCCGTCATGTCGTTTACAAATACCAGAAACAGCACCGGTCCTAGGACTGACCCCCTTTCATTTTACCGGTACATCCCTCCAGTGATCTTATAAGGTACATCCCTCCAGTGATCTTATAAGGTACATCCCTCCAGTGATCTTATAAGGTACATCCCTCCAGTGATCTTATAAGGTACATCCCTCCAGTGAGCTTATAAGGTACATCCCTCCAGTGATCTTATAAGGTACATCCCTCCAGTGATCTTATAAGGTACATCCCTCCAGTGATCTTATAAGGTACATCCCTCCAGTGATCTTATAAGGTACATCCCTCCAGTGATCTTATAAGGTACATCCCTCCAGTGATCTTATAAGGTACATCCCTCCAGTGATCTTATAAGGTACATCCCTCCAGTGATCTTATAAGGTACATCCCTCCAGTGATCTTATAAGGTACATCCCTCCAGTGCTCGCAACAAATCAGGCAGAAAACAGTTATACTGAGTCAAAAAACAAGGGAATTAGTGTGCAAGAACATAGTGCCATAATCCCAGAGGGAAACTTAAGTGCCGTGTGAAGTAACAAACAGAACGATTATTTGTCAGAGGAAGGAAAGTCTCCCTGAAAATAGGGTGAAGATAGATCTGTATAGTGAATATCTCAGTGGTGCCGTAGTATACAGATAAGTTAATAGATGTTAAAGTGAAAACTAAGGCGGAAGTGTAGGCTTAACGAGTTTCGTGTTTGAAACCAGTTGCCAGCGGCCGCCGGGTCCTTACCACGCAAGTCCGTGTATTGATAATTTTAAACTGTTAGTATACCTGACCAAAATCTAGTGATTACATTGATATAAAAAAAATTCTATGAAATACGAATAGGTGCACAATCTTGAGGAAATACGTAAATTGTCCAGCTGAAAAATACGATAAACAGTGTCGAGTTAAAGAAAACATACCACAGGTGGGGTTCGAACCCGAGGTAGTGTCGAGTTGTGAGTTGTCAGTGAACGATTTCAACAACATAAGACTGTATATATCTTCCAGTCATCATAGAAAAAACAGCAGTGTTGTGGTGTAGAAAAAAAAACTAAACCCAGTAGAGTGAACCATAAGTGCATAAAAACCCAGGTGTTAAACCGGGGTGAGGTTAACCAGGGTGCTAGAAGTAAACAGGGTGCCAGAGGTACGGCCGCCCGTCACAGTAGGAGCTGCCAGAAGCACCGGTTTTTTTCTCCAACACGCAAGTTACACTTGTACCATACTGATCATTATTACTCTGTTTAATCATCTTCCAGTGGTCTGTCTCGCGTAACCCAAATAATCCCTTCAGGATTCATTAAATAAGTGATACTGGATCTCGTCAGATCCAAGAAATAAGGGAACCATTGACTGGATTAAAAACTGGTATCCTCGCCCGGATTCAATAAGCGGACGGAGTTTTAGGGGACCTTATCAAACACCCAACCAATAACAATAACTTAAAGCGATAAGATTGTCCCAAACACTTGCACATACAAATAAAATAGATACGATACAAATAGACGGATCACCACTTCAGGGAAGCTATTAGTAGAATATACAGTAAAACAACCAACAAAATCAATCATGAAACCCTGTGTAGTATGCAACCAAACAAACAAACATTCCACTGCATGGATTACATGCAACTTCTGTGGTAAATTCTGCCACGCCCCTTGTGCAGGCATTCAAGAATCTACTACACGAGATATTAAACAAGGGAAGTGTTTTTGAGTATGCCCAAATGAGACCGAACTGTGGAATAAAATCACATCGATATTATAATACGACAACATCACATCGGACTTCATAAAAAACATGACAGCATTCTATAACAGTTGGGAAAGTAAAAAATCTGGGCCAGATGGTGCTATCGCCCCTGGTACAGATGTTGAAATGCTAGACAGTAACTGTAAGAATGGAGAAATAAATGATAGTGACCTGAAGAGGGACAGGAGCTCTAGTGAAATAAATGATGGGGAAACAGGTGTAGACAAGGACACTCAAAAAACAGTGTTACAAACTAGCAATACCATGGTAGAAAATAAGCAGGGGGATGCCCAGGGAAATACTGAAAATAAATTACCAGAAACTGATGAAGGCTCCATTATTATCACTAGTGTCGAAGACAGAAACGAGACAGGAACACACCCACCAATAGGGAATACAATAGGGAACACAGTCACAAAAAAACAGGGCAAACGGAAACCAGGCCTATGTGAATATTATGCACTTGGTATCTGCAGGCATGGAAAATCTGGGAAATCAGATGGGACATGCAATTATGATCACCCCAGAAAATGCCGTTCCCATATGAAAACAGGCAAATGCAACCTCCCGTCCTGTAAGTTTTTCCACCCAGAAATGTGCCACTCATCAATTCAGGAAAGACAGTGCTATAACTTATATTGCCAGGCATACCACCTAAAGGGTACGAGGCAACACAGAACATCCAGACCATGGCAAAACCTGGGTAGCCACAGCCACTCCGAAGAGAGAGGTTTTTTAGTGCCAGGAAGGAAAAAAAACTGGCAGGAAATGACAGAAATTGTACACCAACTGCAATCATTTCTGGAGTGGAATCACAGTCAATGGCCTCCACTCCAATACAACAGTTATTAGTGCCAGGAAAAAAAGACCCCCCATACCACCAATCCAACGACATTCATCTTAGCAAATATACAGGGTCTAAAGCCAGCAACAAACAACAAGATACCTTACATTCGTGGACTGCTTACAGAGTCAAATGCAATGTTTGCGGCTTTCACAGAGACCCACATAAGAGATCACTTGGACAATGAAATATGGATCCTGGGCTACAACCTATACAGGTGTGACAGAGTGAACAGGCAAAAAGGGGGGCGGGGTTGGCCTGTATATCACAGAGTCACTTATATGTTCAGAACTACTAAATGCCTCAAATGATGTAGTTGAAGTATTAGCAATAAAGATCGAGAATCAAAACCTGGTCATCGTGGTTGTATACAAGCCCCCGGATGGAACATCCCAACAATTCCAGGAACAGCTTCTGAAAATTGACCACTGTCTGGAAAATCTTCCAGCTCCTGGCCCCAACATCTTGCTCCTGGGGGATTTCAACCTAAGGCACCTAAAATGGAGGAACATTGCAAACAATGTGGTAGCAGAGATAACACCAGGAGGCAGCTCAGATGAAAACTCGCACACACATGAACTTTTAAATCTCTGCACCAAATTCACCTTAAACCAGCAAATAGTAGAGCCCACAAGATTAGAGAATACGCTGGACCTCATCTTCACCAACAATGATGATCTGATACGAAATGTCATCATATCAAAAACAATATACTTAGATCACAACATAATAGAAGTCTAGACATGCATGCAGGGAGCCACAGATCAACAAAATGTGATCAGCCACGAGGGAGCCTTCTCCAAATTCAACTTCAATAACTAAAACATAAGGTGGGACCAAGTAAATCAAGTCCTAAATGATATAAACTGGGAAGATAGCCTAAGCATCACGGATCCTAACATATGTCTAGAACAAATTAACTCTGTGGCACTTGAGGTTTGCTCAAGGCAAATTCCTTTAAGGAGAAGGAGGAGAAGATGCAAACTAGAAAGAGAGAGGCGCTCCCTATACAGGCGAAGGCAAAGAATAACGGAGCAGCTACAAGAGGTCAATATATCTGAAATACGAAGGGAGACACTAGTCAGAGAAATAGCAAACATCGAATTAAAACTAAAGGAATCTTACAGGAATCAAGAAATGCAGGAAGAACTAAAAGCCATAAATGAAATTGAAAGAAACCCAAAGTATTTCTTTTCTTACGCAAAATCAAAGTCGAGAACAACAACCAGTATTGGGCCCCTACTTAAACGGGATGGGTCCTACACAGATGACAGCAAGGAAATGAGTGAGTTACGTAAGTCCCAGTATGACTCAGTTTTTAGCGAGCCGCTAACCAGACTGAAAATCGAAGACCTAAAGGAATTTTTTATGAGAGTGCCACAGAACTTGACAGACACATGCCTATCTGACATCACCCTGACGCCAAATGACTTCGAAAAGGCAATAAATGACATGCCCATGCACTCTGCTCCAAGCCCAGACTCATGGAACTCCGTGTTCATCAAGAACTGCAAGAAGCCCCTATCAGGTGCTTTTAACATCCTATGGAGAGGGAGCATGGACACTGGGGTCGTCCCGCAGTTACTAAAAACAACAGACATAGCCCCACTCCACAAAGGGGGCAGTAAAGCAATAGCAAAGAACTACAGACCAATAGCGCTAACGTCCCATATCATAAAAAAAATTGAAAGGGTTCTAAAATGGAAGATCGCCACTCATCTTGATACCCATCAATTGCACAACCCAGGGCACCATGGGTTTAGAGCAGGTCGCCCCTGGCTGTCCCAACTATTCCCAACTACTGGACCACTACAACAAGATCCTGGATGCTCTAGAAGACAAACAGAATGCAGATGTTATATACACAGACTTTGCAAAAGCCTTTGACAAGTGTGACCATGGTGTAATAGCATACAAAATGCGTGATAAAGGAATAACAGGAAAAGTTGGTAGATGGATCTATAATTTCCTAACAAGTAGAACACAAAGAGTAGTAGTCAACAGAGTAAAGTCTGAGGCAGCTACTGTGAAAAGCTCTGTTCCACAAGGCACAGTACTCGCTCCCATCGTGTTCCTCACCCTCATATCGGACATAGACAGGGATATAAGCCACAGTGCCGTGTCTTCCTTTGCAGATGACACCCGAATCTGTATGAGATTTAAAAGTTCATGCATGTGTGAATTTTCATCTGAGCTGCCTTCTGGTGTTATCTCTGCTACCACATTGTTTGCAATGTTCCTCCATTTTAGGTGCATGAGGTTGAAATCCCCCAGTAGCAAGATGTTGGGGGCAGGAGCTGGAAGATTTTCCAGACAGTGGTCAATTTTCAGAAGCTGTTCCTGGAATTGTTGGGACGTTGCATCCGGGGTCTTGTAGACAACCACGATGACCAGGTTTTGATTCTCGACCTTTATTGCTAATACTTCAACTACATCATTTGAGGCATTTAGTAGTTCTGAACATATAAGTGACTCTGTGATATACAGGCCAACCCCCCCTTTTTGCCTGTTCACTCTGTCACACCAGTATAGGTTGTAGCCCGGGATCCATATTTCATTGTCCAAGTGATCTCTTATGTGGGTCTCTGTGAAAGCCGCAAACATAGCATTTGACTCTGTAAGCAGTCCACGAATGTAAGGTACCTTGTTGTTTGTTGCTGGCTTTAGACCCTGTATATTAGCAAAGATGAATGTAGTTGGATTGGTGGTATTGGTGGTATGGGGAGGGTGTAAATCACATCTGCGTTTTGGTCGTCTTCCAATGATTCCGTAATTCTGTCATAATGGTTCAGCAGCTGTGACTGGCATGATTGTCCCGCTCTAAAGCCATGCTAGTTCAGATTATGTTGGTTGTGCTGGTCCATGAACTTTGTAATCTGCCGTCTCATCACTCTTTCAAAGATTTTTATGATGTGAGAAGTTAGGGCTACTGGTCTGTAATTTTTAGCTAGTGCTCTACTACCTCCCTTAAGCAAAGGAGCTATGTCTGCACTCTTTAAGGCCTCCGGTATTTCACCTAGATCTAAGCTCGTTCTCCAAAGAATACTAAGGGCTCTTGCTAATGGTACTTTGCACTTCTTTATAAATAAAGCATTCCATGAATCTGGTCCTTTGCAGATGACACCCGAATCTGTATGACAGTGTCCACCGTTGAAGACACTGCAAGTCTCCAAGCAGACATAAACCAAATCTTTAAATGGGCTGCAGAAAACAATATGAAGTTCAATGATGAGAAATTTCAATTACTCAGATACGGAAAACGTGAAGAAATTAAAATCTCATCGGAGTACAAAACTAATTCCAACCACACAATAGAGCGAAAAAATAATGTCAAAGACCTGGGAGTGATCATGTCAGAGGATCTCACCTTCAAGGACCATAACAATGTAGCAATTGCATCTGCTCGAAAAATGACAGGATGGATAATGAGAACCTTCAAAACCAGGGATGCCAAGCCCATGTTGACACTTTACAGATCGCTTGTTCTATCTAGGCTGGAATATTGCTGCACACTAACTGCACCTTTCAAGGCGGGTGAAATTGCTGACCTTGAAAATGTGCAGAGAACCTTCACCGCACGCATAAGTGCGATAAACCACCTCAACTACTGGGAACGCTTGAAGTTCCTAAACCTGTACTCTCTAGAACGCAGGCGGGAGAGATACATTATTATATACACATGGAAAATTCTCGAGGGCTTAGTACCAAACTTGCACACAAAAATCACTCCGTACGAAAGCAAAAGACTCGGCAGGCGATGTAACATCCCGCCAATGAAGAGCAGGGGTGCCACTAGCACGTTGAGGGACAACACAATAAGTGTGAGGGGCCCAAGATTGTTCAACTGCCTCCCAGCATACATCAGGGGGATTACCAACAAGCCCCTGGCTGTCTTCAAGCAGGCACTGGACAGGAACCTCAAGTCGGTACCTGATCAGCCGGGCTGTGGTTCGTACGTTGGACTGCGTGCGGCCAGCAGTAACAGCCTGGTTGATCAGGCTCTGGTCCAACAGGAGGCCTGGTCACAGACCGGGCCGCGGGGGCGTTGACCCCTGGAATTCTCTCCAGGTAGACTCCAGGTCCAGGTGCTGAGTGAGTGGGCATGTTGTCCATTTCTTTTTCGAAATCTATGGGATTTGTACTAATGTTGGTTAGGTGGTCTGCGTGGCCTTCTGCTGGAGTGAAAAATATTTCTGCATTTTTCTACCTTGCTGTCATTTAGTGGGTTGCTGAACACTGACTCATACTGATCTTTTAGGATTTCATTCATTTCCTGTTCATCGTCAGTATACGAATCTCCTCTCAATAATGGTCCAATTCTACAGGTAGTTCTTAGCTTGGATTTTGCATAGGAATAGAAATATTTTGGGTTTCTTGCAATATCCTGTATGGCTCTTTGTTCCCTTTGTACTTCTTCTGTTAGGTATGACATCTTAAGTTTTTGCTCTAATTCAGTGATCTCTCGGTTAAGGCTATCTCTCCTCTGTTGCAACATATTTGTGTTTTTCAACAATTCAGTAACCCGTTTTCTTCTTCTGTACTATCTCCTACGCTCTCTCTCTATATCTGATCTTCTGGGTTTCCTCAATGGTACATGCTTCATACATACCTTGTATGCTTCTGTATTCAGCTTCTCTAGGCACTGGTGGGGATTTAGGGTGCTCATGTCTGATTTCCATGGTATGTCTGATAGCTCTTGGTTTATTTTTTCCCAGTCAATTCTATGGCTATTAAAATTAAACTTACTGAACATCCCGTCTATAACATTAGTGCAGCAGTTCCCTAACCCTGAGTTAATACTCGTTTGAACTTCTATGATGTTATGATCAGAGTATATTGTTTTTGTAACTGTTATGTCTCTGATTAGTTCCTCGTTGTTTGTGAATATCAAATCCAGGGTATTTTAATTTCTAGTGGGATCAATTATCTGTTGGTTTAGTGAGTACTTTTCACAAAGCCTCATTAACATAAGAACATAAGAATGGAGGAACACTGCAGAAGGCCTACTGGCCCATACAAGGCAGGTCCTTATCAAAACCACCACTACCTAAGAATTTACTCCTGTACTCACGACACTAATCAAACCCAGCCCCTCCCACTCATATATTTGTCCAATCTCTTTTTAAAGCCACCCAAGGTCCTAGCCTCTATCACCCTACTCGGAAGATTACACCCTACTCGGGTGCCTGTTGAGCCAGGGTGCTTCCAGGAGATATTTCTGGTATAACATTATGTTGCCTCATCTTCCATTTTACATGAGGGAGATTAAAATCTCCAAGGAGTAAAATGTTTGGGGTGGGATTCTCTAGCCTATCCAGATAGCTATCTATCTTCCTTAACTGATCTGTGAATTCCACTGCAGTTGCTGATGGTGGTTTGTATACTAGGATAATTACTAGATTCCTATTTTCCACTTTAATGCCGAGGATTTCTACTATATCATTCGTAGCGTTTAACACTTATGTGCAACAGAGAGTATCTTTTACATAGAGTCCTACTCCTCCCTGTGACCTATTAATTCTATCACATCTATACATGTTATAGTTTTCTATCTTAATCTCTCCGTCCAAAACATCCCTTGTATGTGTTTCTGTAAATGCTCCAAACATGGCATTCGCTTCTGATAGGAGTCCACTAACATAACTAACTTTGTCATTTTTATTTGATTTCAGACCCTGAATATTTGCAAATATGAAGCAGTAGTTACCATTTGGGATGTTTGGTCTTTCTTTGTGATGCCCTACCTGGTATGGCCCCTGGTGCCCATACCCCTGGTTTCTCCATTACTGACTTTGATTGTTCATACGGCCCTGATGAGCTGGTGCCTGTCTTGGCATGTCCCACTGTGCTGCCCATCTGTTCCCTCCGTACCATTTTCCCCTTTTGTCTCTTTCTTTGATCTGGTTGTTTCTCTTTATATCTAAAAAAGATCGCTGTTCATTTTCCCTTTCCCTGCTTTCTCTGTAGCGTACTGTTCCCTTTATATGGTGGTCTGGGCAGCTCAGGTCATAACATTACATAAGAACATAAGAATGGAGGAACACTGCAGAAGGCCTTCTGGCCCATACAAGGCAGGTCCTTATCAAATACACCACTACCTAAGAATTTATTCTCGTACTCACTCAAACCCAGCCCCTCCCACTCATATATTTGTCCAATCTCTTTTTAAAGCCACCCAAGATCCTAGCCTCTATCACCCTACTCGGAAGATTGTTCCACGCATCTACAACTCTGTTCGAAAACCAGTACTTGCCTATGTCCTTTCTAAATCTAAATTTATCCAATTTAAATCCGTTATTTCTGGTTCTTACTTGGTTCGATATCCTCAGTATTTTATTAATATCTCCTTTGTTTATGCCCATCTTCCACTTGTACACCTCGATGATATCTCCCCTCATTCTACGTCTCTCCAGAGAGTGGAGATTCAACGCTCTAAGTCTATCTTCATACGGGAGATTTCTTATACTGTAAATCATTTTAGTCATTCTTCTCTGTATGTTCTCCAAAGAATCTATATCCATCCTGTAGTAAGGAGACCAAAACTGAGCTGCATAATCCAAATGAGGTCTCACTAGTGATGTATAGAGCTGTAAAATAACTTTTGGACTTCTGTTGCTTATACTTCTTGAAATAAATCCTAGTAATCTGTTAGCCCTATTGCACACACTTAGGCACTGTTGTCTTGGCCTTAGATTTCTGCTTACCATGACTCCCAAGTCTTTTTCACATTCTGTATGATCAAGTTCTACTTCACCTAGTTTATAAATTCGAGGGATATTTTCATTACCAAGGACTAGTACCTTACACATGTCCACATTGAACTTCATCTGCCATTTTTCAGACCAAGACATTAATTTGTCCAAATCCTCCTGGAGTTCACTGGTATCCTCCTCAGAATGAATCAAACGGCCAATTTTTGTATCATCAGCAAATTTACTCATGTCACTTGTAATTCCTTCATCAAGGTCATTTATGTAAATTATGAACAACAATAGGCCTAAAACTGTGGAACGCCACTAGTGACTAATCCCCATTCAGATTTGACCCCATTAATGGAAACTCTCTGCTTTCTATTGTACCCCTGGAATGCTGAAGCTCTTTCAAACTGCCCTTGCTGCTGCCAGAGAGCGTATGACAGAACTGCGGCAAACTGACTGGGAAAAATTTGTCAATGGTCTCAATGCTCACACCCCACTTAGCCGAGCATGGAGGGACATAAATAGAATTAAGGGTAACAGAACCGGTCAGATTGCGCACCCTCATCCCTTACATAGGGCGAATGAGCTAGTCAGTGCTTGGGCTGTTACATCAAGCTATGAAAATCTTCCCAGTACCACACAGGCGAAATTAAATGACAAATATGATGCTAGGGAGAGACTTGTTTGTTTTATGCTCAGCAAGAAGATAACTGTAACATTCCTTTCACTGACTTTGAACTTGATGCAGCACTAACTAAGGGAAACTCCACGTCACCTGGTGAGGATGGTATTACCTACAATATACTAAGATTGCTGTGTCGAGTACCAGGCAATCCTTTACTCGAATTATACAACATGAGCTATGTAACTGGGGAGCTCCCTAAATCTTGGACCAACAGCCTCATCATTCCCATTCTAAGCCCAATCAACAAAATTCATTTCGCCCAATATCTCTTACTAGCTGCTTATGTAAAACATTTGAGAGGATGATTCTTAATCGTCTCATGTACAGAATCAAACATTTTTTGTCCCCCCGGTTTCATGGTTTCATGCATGGAAGGAGTGTGCACCATTGCATAGCCACCTTTCTCACTCTGCACACTGACAGCTCATACACTACCTTCCTTGACCTTAAATCTGCTTTTGATGTTGCCAACAGACATGTAATCATTAGTGAACTTGCCAGAATGGATGTTGGAGGATGGCTTCTCCGCTGGATTAAAGGCTACCTGTCCAACAGAAAGTCTTCTGTGTTGTTCCAGGGGCATAGAAGTATAACTAAAGAC
Source organism: Cherax destructor (assembly GCA_009830355.1). NCBI lineage: Eukaryota > Metazoa > Arthropoda > Malacostraca > Decapoda > Parastacidae > Cherax > Cherax destructor. The sequence goes on from WNWK01010069.1 coordinate 71,917, forward strand.
TTTGAATTAGGAACCCCACAGGGAGGTGTGCTCAGTCCCACTCTATTCAATATTCTAATTAATGCCTTACTTAATGCTATGCCTAGCCAGCCCCATCATTATATGATCAGTTTTGCTGATGATATAATGATTCACACCACCGGATTCTCCAACACCCAAAACATCCTTAACCAAGTACTAGCCTCGTGTCAGGACCTGGGGTTGTTAATCTCTACTGATAAAACAAAGATACTCAATAGCGTCCTCCTCGACAAAAGGCACAGTTCGCCAGATCCAGTTGCATGATGGGTCTCTTCTAGAATATGTAAACAGATACAGGTATCTAGGCTTTGAGGTCCCACTACTTGGACCTGTTGTAACGAGACTTTGTCGTCAATACAAAGAAAGGCTGAGAGCACTTAGAGTTGTGGCAGGGTTTCACCCCAGGTATGGTTCTAATGTTAAAATTGTAAAAATGATGTATCTTGCTTATATTAGATCATTAGTTGATTATGCTGCCCCACTACTTGCTCTTGTGTCTGACTGGAAGCTTGGAGGGCTGGAAAAACTGCAGAACGAAGCAATGAGGATCATTTTAGGATGCCCTCGTACTGCCAAAATTTTAAATATGCAGAAAGAACTT
>WNWK01010070.1:0-72538 GCA_009830355.1 Cherax destructor
GGGTTTGGGGGTCCTGGGTGCGGGGTCCTGGGTGCGGGGCCCTGGTTTGGGAGCCTGGGTGCGGGGTCCTGGGTGCGGGGTCCTGGGTGGGGGTCCGGGTGGGGTCCTGGGTGCGGGGTCCTGGGTGCGGGTCCTGGGTGCGGGGTCCTGGGTGCGGAGCCCTGGGTGCGGGGTCCTGGGTCCGGTGCGGGGTCCTGGGTGCGGGGTCCTGGGTGCGGGCCCTGGGTGCGGGTCCTGGGTGCGGGGTCCTGGGTGGGGGGTCCGGGTGCGGGGTCCTGGGTGCGGGGTCCTGGGTGCGGGGTCCTGGGTGCGGGTCCTGGGTGCGGGCCCTGGGTGCGGGGTCCTGGGTGCGGGGTCCTGGGTGCGGGGTCCTGGGTGCGGGGTCCTGGGTGCGGAGCCCTGGGTGCGGGGTCCTGGGTGCGGGGTCCTGGGTGCGGGGTCCTGGGTGCGGGGTCCTGGGTGCGGGGTCCTGGGTGCGGGCCCTGGGTGCGGGGTCCTGGGTGCGGGGTCCTGGGTGGGTCCTGGGTGCGGGCCTGGGTGCGGGGTCCTGGGTGCGGGGTCCTGGGTGCGGAGCCCTGGGTGCGGGGTCCTGGGTGCGGAGCCCTGGGTGCGGGGTCCTGGGTGCGGGGTCCTGGGTGCGGGGTCCTGGGTGCGGGGTCCTGGGTGCGGGGTCCTGGGTGCGGGGTCCTGGGTGCGGGGCCCTGGGTGCGGGGTCCTGGGTGCGGGGTCCTGGGTGCGGGGTCCTGGGTGCGGGGTCCTGGGTGCGGGGTCCTGGGTGCGGGGTCCTGGGTCATGGTTAAGATATGCACTCAAGTATGGACAACCACGACCTCTCACTCATCTTACTAGCAACTCTTTCTTCCTCTTATTTATTCCTCAGCTTTACTTTTTAATTTATATTCCTGCTTCCTTTCTCGCACTTGCCCTACTTCCCCCTTGCACTTTGCCTCTCACCTGATACAAGCAACAAGTATCAAGTAGTATAGAGGAGGAAGTGCATGAGCGGCTGAGGTTCACAAGGGCACCACATAGAGTGCTTATCACTCTCATCCTCTTCATAACTCACGCTAAACAAAGAACACTTAACGTCGGAAACAAAAACATATTCGACCCTTCTACCCAACATTCCTAACGTGGACCATAGTCCCGAGTCCCCACTGTATCTGCATTCCCAGTACATTGACAAATGTTCTAATCTTAGAACACTCGTCACTTGCCTTGTCAGTAAGCTATCCAGAATTAGATTTAAGCGGATCCAACTTTTCTCTAATTTTTGTTCCATATATGTACTTGGAAAAAACCTTCGGTTTTGTCTTTATATTTCTTTGCAACTTTAATTTCATAATCTCGTTTAGGTTTTCTTATCCGTTTTTAACTTCTTTTAATATTTACATGATGGTTCATGAAGTGAAGCTTTCATGATAACAGAGTAGTATTAGCTTGTAGCAAGCTCCTCCATAATCTCCAGATTAAGAGGCGCCTCACTTTCCCTCTCTCCTAATATCGTGTTTATTTTCTCCTATAATCTACCTTGTCCATAATTACTATCGCATTTGCTTTGTTTGCTTTCGTAAGGTGAAGTCTAAGATCTTTCCTTAATTCATGGCATAACTTAACAAATCTTTGAGGACAATTTTTGCAATTGCAGACAACTGCAATATAATTGTCCTCAAAGATTTGTTAAGTATACCATGAATAAGGAAAGATCCTGGACTTCACCTTACGAAAACAGACAAAGCAAATGCGATATAATTATGGACAAATAGATATAGTGGAAAAATAATATATTATTAGATAACACGGGAAGTAACGTGCCTCTTAACAAGCGTCTCCTTGTACGACAGAACCAGAATCACATTAACAAAATTCCCAGTGAGTGAAGAGATCTATAATAAATGTGCTAGTGCTGGATCTGTCTTCACGTTACTGCAGAGTGCGGGTCGAGGGGAGGGTGACCCCGGAGCCACCAGCAGCTACATACCTGGTAATCAGGAAATACAAACTTCAAATAGTGCCAAGTGGGAGCATAACGTAGACAAGTGGTGAAAAACTCACTAATAAAGTTGATAAATTTGACACATGTGCAACACTTGGGTACAATTGATGAAGCCACTGTGTGGCTTCATCAGTCAATACAAAGAAGAATGGTGAAGATCAGCAGGTTGAGGCAATTAGTTTATCAGCCTTAGGCTGAGAGACTGATTGCCTCAAAACTACGTCTTCAAGAGTGATGGACTGATTACATCGTCTTTACATCTGTACTGCTTCTGCTGCCTCCTCTGTACTTGACCGAAGAAGTCTACTGTGTAGGCAAAACGTTTTGAAATAAAGACACGTAAGTGTTGCACACGTGTCTTACTTATTAAACAATATGCAACAGAACTTGTCCATGAATCCACACTAAGTCAATGATGATATTCATTAAAGGCATCTATGATTTCAATAGAGGAATAACTGACCACTGGTTATTTCAACCTGGTGAAATTCCTGACCGAGAAATTTCAAAGAGAACTAAAGAGGCATGCGGGCCACTGGCAGCAACAATTTGCTTGACCGAGTAAGCCTCGTGAACAGCCAGCTGCAGCGGACAATTACTCAAGACTACAGTGGTTTTTTAGTGAATGTCATCCAAATCCCCGTGGACAACACTTACACCACGAACGGATAAGGTCACAAAGTCGCCTTCACCACACTAACTGTGAATCACGACTTGGGTACAGAGATGAGGCTTCAGTGTTCCCCTGCTAGGAATCCCTCGCTAGATGCCGGGACACCTTTACATGAAGCCAGACTTTCCCCTGTCTTCGGCTTTCAAAATCGTATGCCTGGGTGCTAGACTGAGTTGCCGTAAATGGCAAGGAATAAACACTGATCAAGTGCTCTGCACGTGTCAGAATGTCAGTCACTAAGACATTCACAAATTCGAGGTCCTAAACCTGGAGAATGTGAACAGAACCTTCACTGCTCCTTACAGGTTCAGTTAAGCACCTAAATTACTGGGAACCTTTGAAGTCCCTCTGTACTCTTTGGAACATAGGTGAAAGATACATTATAGTTTACAACTGAAAAATTCTGCTCACACAAATCATTCCCTATTAAAGCAAGAGGATTGAGAGGGAAAAACTCAGTATGTGAAGGGGCCAAGACTTTTCCAGTGTCCTCTTTCATATATAACGGAGATTACCAACAGACCCCTGGCTGTCTTGAAAAAGGAACTGGACAAGTTTCTCAAATTAGTTCCTGATCAGCCGCACTGTGGTGTTTACACTGGCCTTCTGCGGCTAGCACCAACAACAACTGATCAGGCAATCCACGGGATACCTGGTCTATGACCGAGACGCGGGGAAGTTGACCCTCAGAACGCTCTACAGGTAGACACCATCTAGGGTAGGTCAGTCAGGCCATCAATGAAGTCTGGCCTCAGATACAAGAACTCTTGAAACCGGTCACGGTTTAAAATTGCACTCCTGTTAACAGGTGAAAAAACCAATATATAATGTATTCAAAGATAACACTGAAGGAACGGGAGTTGTTGTCTTGTTACTGTCTTCAGGTTGAGTGTACACAGCAAAAAAAAGTATTTATTTATTTATTTCGGTTTTATCGTGCAGTACAAGGTTGGCATGAGACGTAATGTATAGAGAGTGCAGATGTATTTGTATCTAACTTCAGACACACGTACGTCACAATTAAGTCTTAAAATTATAATTTAAATACAAGTTTAATAAACACTGTTCATTGGAACAGATGAACCCAGGTGGAGACCTAAAAAATTAAGATGAGTATGCTTATTTTAGTCGTCTTCAGCACGGGGGAGGTAATCTCCGAAGCTGACTCAGGGTGGACTCGGCCGGCAGCGTCTTGAATAGTCTTTAATAACGAATGTTATTAAATGTTAATAACGAATGTTATTTACTGGCTCTGTTTCCCCCCTATATCTCTCACTCCAACACGTTGTTACGGTAGTGTGCACGTTTGGGACCAGAGGCCTTCATGTACCTTCCTTGGATATTCCATCACTTACATATAACTTCTTCGTTCCAGTACTTTGAAACATTCCCAGTAGTTTAAGTAATTTATTGCTTTGTATGGGCAGTAAAGGATCAGCATATTTTTCCCAGCTCCGATATTTCTCCTGTCTTGAACACAGTCACAAACACCGAACGATATTCTAAGGAAAAAAGCACAAATAATTTGAATAGTGTCACCAATGGAAATACTTCTTTTGTTTTGAAGATTTTCAATATTTACTCTGTCAATTTTCTGACTTATACAGCATTTTCCTTATCTAACATTACTGAACGCATGTTTTATATATGTTCACTTCGTTCCAAGAGATAGTCCTTCTGTTTTACATTAAGTGCTCATTCAAGTTCTTCATTCTTCACATATCTGAGCAGTTGGGATCTACCATTAAACATTATGTTATTTTCCGCTACCCACCTGAAGACCGTATTCACAGACGCCTCATTCCAACATTTTCGTGTCTTCTACAGGGGTAATTTTCAGGAAGGGGGGTTGTGCTTGCTCGGGGAGTGAGTGGTTTAGGTGTGTGAATGAAGGTGTGTACGGGGTGGAGTTAAGGGGGATGAAGGGGGGGGGGCGAGACGGATGACAGTTTTTTGTTGTATTACTAGGGTGACGGGTGACTTTTTTGTTGTATTACTAGGGTGACGGGTGACTTTTTTGTTGTATTTTTTTTTTACATTTTATTAGTTTCCAATAAATATACATTTATAATTCATAAACATGCAAAATACATGTTGCATATAATACAACAGCAATTCTTTGGTTAAACAGTGAAAATATCGAAAATATCAGAAAACTATGCCCTAAAACCCTTACCTCTACCACCAGTGAACTCTTGTCCCCTTTCCCCTAATAAATAAATAAATACAGAGTCCACAAAACATAAACCCAAATAATGAAATACAGTCCACCATAACATATTTTCTATTCCTAAGGATATACAGTGAATACTCATTGACGACTGCAAATAAATTTTACAGTGCACAAAATAAAATTACATTTTACAGTTCCGAAACGTTCAATAATTACATGCTACAAATTGTGCAATAGCAATTTCCTTTAATAAGCTATGCATATATCAGTAAAACATACCCTAACCATTTATCTACAAATAGTGAACTCTTGTCCCCTTCCCCTCTTATGCTTGATACAGAGTCCACAAAAAAAAAAAAATATATATAATGCAATACCAAGTTCACAATAATATTAGCTCTAGTTCTAATGCTATGCTGTTAACTGCAAATAAAATGTACAGTGTGCACATTTTAACAAATAACAAAACCCAAAGAATGATACATAGTTCACAATAACCGTGACTAGTCCTAATACTATGCAGTGAATACTGCAAATATAATGTACAGTGTGCACAGATAACAAAACCAAACCCAAATAATGATACATAGTCCACAATAACAGTGACTAGTCCTAATACTATGCAGTGAATACTGCAAATAATATTACCGTGCGCACAAAATAATCCTACCACACAAGGTTTCCAGTCTCCTTAACTCCACGGGGACTACGCCCTTGTTTCAGTACCATCTCTGTACTAATTATAGTCCAAGACATTCATACCACTCTCACCAAACCTAACCACACCATGCCCCCCGGCACCAGAGGATCCGGCCAAACCCCTACAAACCCCTTACTCCCCCTCCCCTTGCAAAACCCCAACCTCACATTCACTCCACCACACACATCCACTTCCAACACACTAATAATCTAGACAGTCACCCGGTCCCCAACTGTGATGTCATCCGTCCCCGTCCTCTAATGGCTTAACCCCCCCCTATCTACCTATCTACGTATGCCTCTCCACCACACCTACCCAATGCTCCACCAGCGCCTCTGTCAAGCCCTTTCATTACCATATCTGTCTCCCAATAAACCCTGCACACTCAATTTCCTGTACCCCTCTGAAAAGCTCGAACCCCACTCCCTCCCATATATTAAATGATTCCTGCACATAGTGCGATATATACGTGCCACCACAGCCCCCATCCTTTCCCTAACACTCATGTCCCTTAATTTCCACGACATGCACACGAAGTCCACCATACAGTACAGTAATCCCTTTATCAATATGTCTAACCCTCCCAAATCCAAGTAAATAGCCCGTAACAAAGGGATACCCCCACCCAAACCCCTTAACACCCTCCCATCCACCTACGAACCCCATCCAGAGTTTCACAAAATATACTGCATGCAGAGCCGACTCCGGCAAGCCACACTTCTGACATTTCCCGTCTTTCGCCAATCCCATACGGAATAAATTCTCCCGTGACGCCACTGCCCCATGTAAAACCGAAACATCAGCTCCCGGTCCTCGCCGGCAACCTCAGATCCCTGAACCCCTTCCATATCCCCTTCCAGTCATATACTGATAAACCGCCTCCTTCCACCGTCTCCTCCCAGCACCAAACCTCATTATAACTGCAACACTCAACCTTTGTGGCTCCCGTATAACCAACAAGCACCGCAGCCAATTTCTGCACTGCCCCAGTTCCCTCTCACCCCACCACTCCCTACTTCCCGCAGCACCCCTTCCACCCCAGCCTCACCTCTCCCCCAACCCACCCTCCTTACCACACAACGTTTCACATACATACACAACAATCTCCTTTCCAGCCATATTAAACCCAAACCTCCAGAAATTACCCTTTTCCTAACTATCTCCTTCCTGAGCCAATGTCTACCATGTGCCCAAATAAACTTAAATACCCTGCTCTCCAATTCTTTAACATCCCAACTTAATAAAGGAAAATGTTGGCAATATACCATATCTTACTATATATCATGTTATTAACCGCAATGACCCTCTGCCGCAACGTTAGCTCTCCCGCTCCAACTATTCAACCGCTCCGTCGCACTTTTAACTACATTCCTCGAATCACTCTCTCGCCTCATCCCTGTCCCTCGTGAAACAATACCACATATTTTCACCCTGTCCACAATTTTCCACCCATACCTGCTACCCAACCCGCCCCCCACCCAAGCGCCTACCTCCAACAATATGGATTTAGCTCCATTGACCCTCATGCCAGTTGCACTACAGAAAGACTTTAAGTGTATTCCTATGTTAACCAGCCCCACCTCGTGACACACTAACACCGTCGTGTCATCTACATATCCCACCACATTTCTAATCCCCTTATCCCTCCCCCTAACCCCTTCCCATCCCCCACTAATCTGTAAAACGGATCCTGTAAGCAAGCGAAAAGGATCTGCGACAGGGGACAACCCTGTCGCAGACCCCTTTCCATCCTAACCTCCCCTCCCAACCTACCATTTATTTGCACCCTCACACTTGCCCCTGCATATAACGCCCTAACCCAATCCAGCACTTCCAATCCAAACCCCTGCCTTTCCATTATTCCAAACATACTCCACGCTCCACACTGTCATATGCTCCCTTCCAATCCAGTGCAAGTATTCCTCCCTCTTCTTCTATCTATGAAATCTTTAATACGTTCATGTCCCTCCCCACACCCCTTCCCGGTATCCCCCTGTCCTTCCTCAATCACCCCTATCACCCTTTTAATCTATTACCTAAAATTTTAGCATATATTTTATAATCCGTATTCATAAGGACTAAAGGTCTATAATTCTCTAATGTTTCCCTTCCTTCCCTTCCTCACTAATACCATTACCCCATACCCATGTCCCTCCCCATTGCACCTGTCCTTTTCATACCATTCATCACACCTACCATACAATCCTTTATAATGTCCCAATTCTCCTTATAAAATTCATTTGCCAAACCATCCATACCTGGAGCCTTGCCCTTACTTAATCCTTCCACTGCCTCCCACACCTCCCTCTCACTAATCATGCCCTCCAATCCCTCCCGATCTTCCCTACTCAACCTCTCCCTAATCTTTCCCAATAAAATGCTCCTTTCCTCCATCCCCACCCCCCCACTGCTCATGTGCCTTGCAAACCACTTATCAGCATACACGTTCATTCCTTCCGTGGAATTTATTCTCATACCCTTCACATAATTCCCCATGTTTTCATCCACTTCCAGATACTCCAATGACATTCTATCCCGTCTCTGTTTACACTTCCCAAAACATATTGTGAGGGTCTATCCCCCACAACACATCATCCATTCCGGCTTTCATTCTACATGCCCCAAACCTCTCATTCTGCAAGGTCTTCAACCTATCTTTCAACACCTTAATTTCCTCTGTCATTCTATGTCCTCCCGCATATAACAGTCTTTCAAGAGGCCCTCAATGTAATTTTGTAAACCGTATCTCCATCCCGCTTCTTCCCTTCCCAACCTCTGATAGTAAGCTTGTATGCCAGGCTTCCCCTTACTTACCCACCAATCCACCAAAGCCCCTCCCTACTCCCCATCCAAAACCCACCCCACCAATCCCTAAATTCCTCCCTTTACCATCACCCTTTAATAACTGAACATTTAATTTCCAAAAACCTCTATACCATTTTGCAACCCCTTCCCACCCCACCTCCACCAACACTCCCCTGTGATCCGTGAAACCCACATCCAAATATTGCACCCCCCCCACTACCACGCTACCTGTTACATAAATCCTGTCTAGTCTAGCCGCATACCCTCTTCTAACAAACGTAGGCTCACCCGCACCTCCCACCCCAATCACGTCTTTCAAACCTACCCTCCTAAGTACGTCTCTTAAGTCTGCAAGTACACAACCTCCTCCCCGCGGCTCTACATCCCTCTCTCTAATTACACAATTAAAATCCCCTCCAACAATTGTTACATTTGGCAAATCCCGACATGCATAAATCATGTAATCCCAAACAAAATCCACCTTTACCTTCCTTGCCGCCTCTGCTGGCATGTACACTCCTAAAAAACATACCCTAACTCCACTCCACTCCCCATCTACTCTAACCAGCCTACCCCCCACACTCCTCCCATCTCAAAGGTTTGAAAGGGCTTGACACCGCAACTGCTACCGCCACCCCCCCCTTTAATCTACTGGATGAACTTGCAAACACTTTGTATCCATTCAAGAGTAATTCCCCACCACACCTATAATTGTGTTCCTGTATAAAAGCAACTGTCACACCATACCTTCGCAACGTACACTCCACCCAAGCCCTCTTAATTTCATCCCTCAACCCATTTACATTAAGTGTTAAACACTTGAAAACTATGTCAAGGGTTTGCCCCTAGGCCTCTGTGGAAGTTGTACCCCTGACTTCCCTTTACTCATTTTACCCGTTTGCTTCCCTCCCTTAAAAGTACCCCTCTCTAGTACCAAACCTAGATCTTTTTTAGCAACTTCCACCGAGGCCTTTTTACAGATCCTCTGCGCCGGTGTCAGCACATCCTCACTGCTGATGAATTGCCAGACCTTTTACGTGTCCTCTTTATATCTTCCACACTACTTGCATCCTCGGTCTGATGGACCTCCACCTGCACATCCTCCATAATTAAGTGTTGTTCCACTGGACTGGCACTCTCCACACTTTCCACCACATTTACTGCATTTATCAAACCATCATTAGTGCTTACACTTAGCACCGGCAAAGGGTCGTCCAATATTTCCTTTAATATTTGTTCCAGTGGTACCTCTTCTGCCGAACTCTCCTGGTGATCACAGTCAACCACTGGTATAACAGATTCCTGTGTTAGGGTCTGACAAACCACCTCAGAACCCTCCACAATCTCACTCCAGAGTTTCGTCTGCTTCTCCCGTTGCGTCTCCTCCTTCCGTTCCTCTCTGCGCCTGCACTTTCACTACTCGTTGCTCTGGCACTTGTCTGGGTCCCGTCCTCCTCATGCAGTCAGCCGCCACATGATCGTAGGCGCCACACAGGCGACACGTCCTGCGCTGTCCCATGTAGGTCACGTACACTTGAGTCCTGAAGTCTGGTATAACAACGTAGGATGGTATGGGGTGCTTCAATGTCATTTTCAATGAGTACGACCCTCAGGGAGGCCCATCATCGGTCCCTCGCTCCACTTTCCAGGTGTTGCTGCGTGTATCGTACCATACACACTGAAGACCGTACTGATGTCCGTCGGGTCCGCTTCGAATGGGACGTTCTTCAAACGTACCCAAGTGTACGTACGTGAAACGTCCTTCAATCGTACCTGAAGGCCAGTGTGCACCGTGTAGACATGATCCTGGTGTCGATCTACGAGTCGTTCATAAACTTCTGCCGTCAGTAGCTTCACAAATACTCTATTCATCCCATTCAGGGCAACGCCATACAAATCTCCTATGTCAAGACCATACACATCTCGTAATATCGTCGGTAAGACAGTCCCGGCCGTTGCAGGGTTTAGAACACCAGTCACAAGGTCAACACAGACAGTGTTCAGACGTCTCCTCCCTGCTGTCGCCATGTTGCTTTGGAAAACCAAAGTGCTGTAAAGCGTCGCCAGGGGTCAGGTCAGAGCACCACACACCCTCGCACCACCAGAGCTGGGCTGCGACTGACGGGTGACTTTTTTGTTGTATTACTAGGGTGACGGGTGACTTTTTTGTTGTATTACTAGGGTGACGGGTGACTTTTTTGTTGTATTACTAGGGTGACGGGTGACTTTTTTGTTGTATTACTATGGTGACGGGTGACTTTTTTGTCAGCGGGATGAATGTGTGGAGGTGTATGCGTGTAAGGGAAGGTGAGTTGAATGGGGGCGACTGTGACGTAAATTCATTTATGGACGTTTATTAATGATGGGAAATAAGGGGGCTTTCCTGAGGGTAGGCTGAATGTCATGGCAGGGTTTATGCGATGGCTTTAGTGTTTAATCTTAGTTCTCTGTATATGGTTCTCGTTTTTATGTTGTGTCATGGTGTTAGTTCTTGTACATGTTGTAATATACTGTACGTATTTGTGAAATTTAGTTTTTTCCTTATGTGGTGGTGTGGTACGCTGATGGTAGTGGTACGCTGATGGTAGTGGTACGCTGATGGTAGTGGCACGCTGATGGTAGTGGCACGCTGATGGTAGTGGTACACCTGCGGGTCTGTGCTGTTTTAAGACCCTGTACTTATTTTCCTTATGAGGAACAATTGTTTTGTATACTGTGTACTGAAGTTCTTCAGTGAATGGGTTAGGACACCATGAGTGGCGTGTCATAATACGTTTTAATGTATGGGTATACTATATTGGTGATTATATTGTGCGTGAAGGGGTTTTCTGTATTTCAATTATGTAGGTTATTGTGGATTGCCAAGCATATTATGATGTATTAATTTTCAATTGTTTTGATGTATGTAATCTTTATTGGCGACAGTGTGGTTCATATACTGAGTTCGTGTGAGAGCTTCATGTTAAGGAGGGGTATTCTTTGATAGGGGGGAGGGGGAGGATATGTGCCAGGAAGTAACAACATCAGTCTTTATGTGGAAAAATATTGTAAGTTGTAACTGTACGTGTTGTTGGTTAGCATGAAGTTATAGGGAGTATGGGTGGGGATCTCCAGGTTCCCATGTGTGGCAACAGCATTACTTAGTATGTTTCACGTCATGTAATGATCCTTTCTGAGGAATATGTGTTTATTTAATTTTTTGCCAGTTGATTCTTGTATAACATTGTCATTTTCATTTAATACATTATTGTTGTGAGGTGATTTTATTAGTTGTAAGTCACTTGTGCAGTTGTTTTTTAATAAAATATAAAAAGTGTCTTTTGAAATGTGTATTTGTACATAGTGATTCTTTTAAATAAAATATAAAAAAAAATATGCTTATTTTGGCATGAAATTTCTGACGACGTTTCAATAATTTTGATATAATAAGCGATTATCTTAGGTATTACGTGTAATGAATAAGAGGTGAAAGAAGTAATTACATGTTATTATTTCGTTATAGGGATTTTATATAATTCCCAGTTTCACACATTTACTGTACCATACGTCTCTCTCTCATACGTACATACATCTGTATGTACAGTATGTTTGTATGTATATACGAGGTGCTATACACTCAGTGGCCATTTAATGATGTACACATGCTCGTTAATGTAAATATCTAATCAGCCAATCACGTGGCATGGCAGCACCTCAGTTCCCAAAAGCATGCAGAGATTGTCCAGAGGTTCACATCAGAATGGGGAAGAAATGTGATCTCAGTGACTTGACCATGAAATAATTGTTGGTGTTAGGCGGGGTGGTTTGAGTATCCCAGAAACTGATCTCCTGGGATTTTCACGCAAAATAGTCTATATAGTTTACAAAGAATAGTGTGAAAAACAAAACATCCAGTGAGTGGCAGTCCAGTGGGCGAAAGCGCCTTGTTAATGACGTTCAATGGTGATAAGTTTCAGCTGCTTAGGTATGGAAAAAATGAAGAACTCAAAAGGAACACTATATACAAAACGCAAGAGGGTCACCACATAGAACGAAAGGAACACGTAAAGGACTTGGGAATAATTATGTCTGCTGATCTGTCGTTTAAAGACCATAACAAGACAAAGATCACAACAGCCAGGAAGATGACGGGGTGGGTATTGAGAACTTTCAAAACAAGGGAAATAATGCCGATGGTGACACTATTCAAATCGCTAGTGCTCCCTCACTTAGAATACTGCTCAGTGCTGACGGCCCGTTCAGGGCAGGAGAAATAGCAGAGCTGGAACAAATCCAGAGATCGTTTACGGCTCACATTGAGCCATTGAAACATCTAAATTATTGGGAACGCCTTCAAGTCTTGAACATGTACTCATTGGAGCGGAGGAGAGAGAGAGATACATGATAATATATACATGGAAAGTACTTGAGGGCCTGGTCCCAAATCTGCACACTGCCATAACAACATACTGGAGTGAGAGATATGGGAGAAAGTGTAAAATAAACCCAGTGAGGAGCAGGGGTGCGGTGGGGACAATACGGGAGCACTGTATTAACATCCGGGGTCCCAGACTATTCAACATCTTACCAGAAGATATCAGAAACACGGCTGGAACCAGTGTAGAAGCCTTCAAGAGGAAACTGGACAAATATCTTCACCAGGTGCCAGATCAACCAGGCTGTGATGGATATGTGGGGCAGTGGGCCTCCAGCAGCAACAGCCTGGTTGACCAGGCAAGCACCAGACGAGCCTGGCCCATGGCCGGGCTCAGAGAGTAGATACTCTCGAAACTCTTCAAAGGTATATCAAAGGTATAAAGGTATGAGAGCTCAGAGGAGAATGGCCAGACTGGTTAAAAATGATAGGGAGGCAACAGTTACAACATATTGCGCCCCTTGAACTGGGCCTCAATGTATATAATGTATATTTCCATTTGCTATAATTTTATATTGCGAATATTCTCGATTATAGCTAAATCGTTAATATCTTGCTTTATATTATTATTAGACTATTATTTAACTTAGCTATATTTATTAGGTAGGATGTAATATTGTTGTGTTTGAGAGTGTGTAGTAACTGCCTTGGTGTTGGCAAACTACTGTTATGCTGCCGGCGTCTAGTTGCTGGGAGGAGTCAGTCTCTGAACACTTCTGAGCTGGGTGGTTGTTCCTCTTTCTCTCTCTCTGGCCTGCTGACCTCGTCGAGTCAACACCTCACTCCATTTCTCTTGTTTTCTCGACATTAGACTCTGTTGGGTAGAGTATGCATTCGTGGGTGAGGCGAATCATACTTCTCAGAACTCTGTGTAACTCTGTTCACAGAGAATAGACTAGACAGTGATTTTTCGACGTTGTTCTGGGTTGTGTGTCACTTTGACACTCTTTGATAACTCAGGTCTCAAGCTATAGCTCTGGACCTACTTCGATAAGGCATCTGTGCACCGCCACAGTTTGGGATTGTTTATGCTGAACCTAGCTTCAGTAGAAAGGGAGTTTTATGACTGTTTTGGAGGATCTACTGATGGTCCCCAGTTAGGGTCGATTTTGTATCTCCTTGTTCCTGACGCTGTGTTGCTGTTGCCTGTTCTATTGCTGTTCGGCGAAGTGGTCATTTTACTGTACAATCCAGCTGTTCAGATTGTCAGTTTAGTACAGCTAGCTTATGAGAAGTTGTTCTGTCGTACACTGGTTGAGTCGAGTCTTAAAGTTATCGGGAGCACACTCATACACACATTTATTCTTATTTGTATATATTATTGTAATTACTGACATTGTACCTGATGGTACTTCTGAGTCATTTATATATATGTGCCCTCAGCACAGACTTATTGTATATGAGAGCAGTGTAGGAGCTACCCTCCTAATTAACCTAATTGATATCTTAATTAATATCTTTACATTTGATTTACTTTGCTACCCTAGATTTTCTCCCTTTGATAATAAACCTTTTAAATATATCTGTTTGGTTAGTACCCTATCAGTTGCAATCCCCTTAATCTATATAATATGTCGGATAACTGAACCAGGATACTGACTTTGTTGCAAAAGCCCAGTAACAGGCTGGATGCTAGAAGGGCTTTCCTTTCTAGTGTTCACTGGAGATATCTATTATTAATAGATATCGTGTCATTTTGTAACACAACACGTGTTACAACAATATGCAGAAGAGCATTTCTGAACGAACAATACATCGAACCTTAAAATGGATGGGTTACAGTTGCAGAAGACCCTACGATGTTCCATTTCTGTCAACTAAGAACAGGAAACTGAGGCTACAGTAGATACTGGGTCACCAAAACTGGATAGTTGAAGATTGGAAAAAAATGTCGCCTGGTAGGGTCAGAATTTGGCTTAAGCCTTGGGACATGGTGGAGTGGGAGATTTGCATCATCAATGTGTAACCAACAAATATACATCAACTGCATGATGTAATCATGTCAACATGGACCAGAATATCTTAAGGACGTTTCCAGCACCTTAATGAAGCCATGACAGAAGAATTCAGGCTGTTCTGGGTGCAAAGGAGAGCCGTACCCAGTACTAGAGGATGTACCTAATAAAGTGGCAACGGAATATATAAATATATACTGTAGAGACATACATACATACGAATATATACAGGGCACTGTCTGACCTCCCCGCAGAGGTAATTAAGGTGGATGGCACTTAAGGTGAGGTGGCACCCCTCGCCTCACTCATTCCGCCAAGATGACGTCACACTAACTTCCCTTCATTAGTCACCTCTCGACGGGAGCGTGGCTGCATGCAAGTACGCGCGCACAGCGAAGAAGCGGGGCCCAGGAGCTGTAAACTGGCCCCTGCAATCACATATAGGTGAGTTAATATACACACACGCTTCGTAGTTAGGAAGTGGAATAGTCTAGAGAACGATATAGTGGAGGCGGGAACAATACATAGTTTTAAGACAAGGTATGATAAAGCTCATGGAGCAGGGAGAGCAGAGACCCAGTAGCGGACAGCGAAGAGGCGGGGCCAGGAGGTGAGTATGGACCCCTGCAACCACAATTAGGTGAGTACAATTAGGTGAGTACACACTGGCCAAGAGCTGTGAATCAATCCCTGAAACCACATATAGGTGAGTACACTCAGAAACCGAACAGAGCAAGTGTCTTATCGACAAGTACCTTTGACAAAGAGTAACTAACACACTTTGGAGAACAAGAACGTACTAACTGGTAAACAATACGTCCAAGTTTATATCTCACAGACACGTCACATTTTCCTTCTACTGTCAATCTCGTCAGCTGGCGAAAACAATAAATGTGGGTTTGTGTGGTTCTTAGGTACTGGTGTTTACTGCGAGCGTTGGCGGTGGGTATGGACCACCACAAAACAATGAGAATACAAACATATGAGAAAAAAGTAGTTACAAGAAGGACAATGAGAACTTTTAAAACAAGAGAAAAAATATTATTGATAATACTGTATAATTGACTTGTGCTCTCCCGCCTCGAACACTGCTCAGTGCTCACACCTACCTTGTTCAAGGCTCCTCATATTATATGAGCTGGAAAACATGAAAATCTTGTTTACTGTCCGCATGAAGTCAATACAACACTTAAGGGGCACGTAAGTTCCCCCGTCTTCTAATAACATGTTCATTAGAAGACGGGGGAACTTACGTGCTTCTAAATTACTGGAAACTCTTCAAAGTACTTGGAATATACTCTCTGCAGTGGAGAAGACGGAAATACCTGATATACACACCTGATAAATACTGGAGAGCCACATCTCAAATATACACACTACCACAACTTATTAGGCTAAGAAAAATGGAGGTGCAAAATAAATCAGTGGAAAACAGGAGCACAATAAAGACACTGGCAACATCCGTGGACAAAACTCTTCAACCTACTACAAGACAAACATCACAAATATTGCCAGAAAAAATATAAAAGTCTGACCTACCCGGAGTTTACCCGCAGTTTACACCCCACGCACGGTCCCAGACCAAGTCTCCCGGTGGCTAACCTTGATTAGTCAGGCTGTTGGTGCTAGCCGCACGAATTCCTGCTTTAAAAGGTTTATTGGTAATCTCCCTTATTTATAAAAGGGAGGAACTGAAAAATGTTGGTCCCCTGACACTTGGTGAGTTTTGCCTTAGTGTCCTCACTCCACCTCTACTGTGTAATGAAGGTATTTGGCACCGAGTACTGAGCCTCTAACTTTCACGAGAGTGCTTTGTGTGCAGGTTTGGCACCAATACCTCTAGAATTTTTCAGGTGTAGCTTATAATGTATCTTTCTCGTCTAAGTTCCAAGGGTGACAGATCGAGGGACTACGTCTACTGTCAGATCAACCAGGTTGTGATGGCTGTAACAGGCACTCAACAAAAAAGCTTGCCCAAGGACCAGGCTGGAACGGAAGAAAACTCCTCGAAGTCGGTCACAGGTATATCACAGTTAAGATTTAAACAGATCTCAGGAATGGTTAAATAAAGTGTTATTGAAGGTTTTACATGAGCGGAAGTGATATTATAAGCCAGGGGACAGGGGAAAGCGTCAGGAAAATAGAGTACCGTCTTAGGACAGGGATGATGGAGGGAAACTCAAAAATACAATTCATTAAAGAAAATGACCTTGGAATTAGAGATGAGACAATTTCAAAAAAACTGCCGATATCCCGATACCAATACTCGGTTTGAGACCGATACCATTAAAATTACCTGATATCAACCGACTCCGATACGGTGGCATACCCCTACTTGCACTAACGATTGCTCTAAACCTGTTAGCTGAAGCTATCAACATAATAACATCAGCAGCAGTGTAGGTTAAGTCTCCAGATATAAGTGACATTCACGACTAGACAGACTTGTTATAAAGTCTAAACATATTTTATCTCATTTTGAGTATTTGGCGCTGGTGTGGCATCCTCATATACTAAAACAAGGCTAAACACTGGTTTACAAACCAGTGTGTGGCCGGAGATAATGTAAAACGTGTTCTGGCGCAAAGGAACCAATAATTTAGAAAAATCAACGCTTGAATATTCACGTGACGTCGTGGATCAGGTATCGAGACGTAGGGTTGTCACCTGGTGGACGAAGGTTAGAGCCCACAAGACATCTGTACACAACCTGATATATGCACAACATTGTAACATTTTAATACGAAATTAAAATACCTGGTGTGTGTGTATGTGTTGTGTGTGTGTGTGTGTGTGTGTGAGAGAGAGAGGGGGGGGTGCACGTCTTCTGTACACCAGCCTACACAAGCATGGCTCCAACAGGTGTACATAACTAACAAGCTTGTAAGACAGATGTGCGTCCAATCATTCACTGTCTTATCGTTAATCTTCCCCTTATCTTCTATAACAGATAAGTCGACCACCAGAACCTCAACACTACACAAATCCTTCTCAACGTAAACACTCTCACACAACATAGCAAACTGTGTGTCGTGCCGAATAGGTAAAACTTGCGATTTTGGCTTAAATAGCAACTCTCTTCTTGCCGAATAAGGCAAGCGAATGACAACAGAGAAATGAGTGAGATACTGAAATCTCAATACGACTCTGTGTTTAACGAGCCACTAATTAGTAGTCTAAGGATCGACAATCCAAATGATTTTTTTCTGAATGAGCCTTAAAACCCTGTCAATGTATTCCAGATTTCTGACATAACCCTAACTCCACTAGACTTGAGAAAGTCATTGACAACATGCCTAAGCACTCAGCCCCAGGCCCAGACTCGTGGAACTCTGTGTTCATTAAGAACTGCAAGAAACCCCTTTCGCGGGCCCTAAGTACACTATGGAGAAGGAGCTTAGAAAAATAAACACATAAGCAGTATAATGTGATCCTTTATTGACAACGTTTCGCCCACGCAGTGGGCTTTATCGAGTCACAGAAAGTCCGGAAAGGAGCGAGTAATAACTTGCCTTGGGTTCAAACCCCACCCTTTCCGTGGTTTAACTAGAATGAAAGAAATATGAGAAAGTGTGGCATAAACCCACTGAAGAGCAGACAAGGGGGAGGGGTGATCGTGGATACAATTAGAGAACACTGTCAACATCCGAGGCCCAAGGCTCTGCAACGTATTGTCAGGAAGGGTCCTTAATACAGGTGTTAAATGATAATCACTGAGACGGTAAACTAGTATATGGAGAATACGTAGTAGGAAGGCCAGCCTGCAGTCTTGCCCTGTCTGCTTGAGGATACGTGTCTGACTGGCTACTCCCTCATTGCGGGGACTCTAGCAGGGTTTGAACTCTACCGACCTGACAGCATTTGAAGTCCGTGGCATCACGGCTAACGTATGTTGAATTATGCTGACAGTATTACCATAAACTATTAAAATTATTGCTGGAACGAAGACAGAAGTTCACAAGAAACTGGACAGTTTCCTTCTACAAGTGCCTACTGGCAGCTAGCACAGCCTGGTTGACCAGGCCATCAACATTACTATTATTACTGAGGGACACCAGGATGCGACCCACAACAGTTAACTAACAACCAGGTACCTACTTACTGCTAAGTGAACAGAGACGACAGGTATAAGGAAACATGGCCAACACTTCACCCGTGCCGGGGATCCACTGACTTTCGGTGTGTGAGCTGAGGGTGCCACCAACCAAGCTTTCTCAACCTGTGATGCATTATAAGACGATAGACTTAAAACTGGTTAGTATCCATGCAAAACACTCTTAATAAAGTGTTCAGTGTGCTCTTGTGTCTTTGTTCTGAAGCTTGTCGCTATTTTATACATGGTACGCTCCTCATCATGAAGTCCCGGAGGTGGGTGGGTGAGCTTCACTTGTGGGCGTTCCTTGTGCTACAACACCCCTACCCATCCCCGCAACATCCCCACAGTCACACACCAGGCAACAGCTCCCCCCCCACCACTACATGACCACCGACCACCCCCACCTAGAAGGCTCTGGAACCTGTCAAGTCTCTGCCTGACGGACAGCGCTTCTGCTGTTGAGATCACAGCATGCACAGATCATGTGTATATTCACAGTTGTGTGTGCGGGGGTTGAAACTCCGGCGTTGGTTTCTAACCTCTTGCTCCCTCTCAGTTTTCATACTGAAAACTTTGTTTACAACTCACTGCTGTAAATCACCTTTTTCCAGTTTGTTCCATTTTCTTAACCATCTTAAAACTGAGGAAGCACTTCTTTGCCTCCCAAGAATTCATTTAAGCTGTCACTTATTTCCCTTTCTTTCAGTTCTCCTCCATCACTCTTTCCATATCCGCTGTTATTGCCTCTGAATATATTATAGTGTCCATGAAGGTCGTTATCTCTCCTGGTTCTTCTCTTTGCCCCAAGTTCGTCAGATTCACTTTAATCTCCTCTGCGAGTTCCGTAATTATTCAGGTCGCGAGCCAGTAATTATTTTGGTTGCGAGCCAGTAATTATTCAGGTTGAGAGCCAGTAATTATTCTGGTTGCGAGCCAGTAATTATTCTGGTTGCGAGCCAGTAATTATTCAGGTTGCGAGCCAGTAATTATTCAGGTTGCGAGCCAGTAATTATTCAGGTTGCGAGCCAGTAATTATTCTGGTTGCGAGCCAGTAATTATTCAGGTTGCGAGCCAGTAATTATTCAGGTTGCGAGCCAGTAATTATTCAGGTTGCGAGCCAGTAATTATTCAGGTTGCGAGCCAGTAATTATTCTGGTTGCGAGCCAGTAATTATTCTGGTTGCGAGCCAGTAATTATTCTGGTTGCGAGCCAGTATACTTCCTCAAGCAGCCGTGTTTTCATCATGAGTGGATCCATGCTGCGTGGATGGCTCTCATAAATGTGCATAGCGTCTTTGAACAAAAAAGAGAGAGAGAGACTTTTACATTCTGAAAGCAATTCTTTAGTTTGTCTGCCTCGCATACGCTGTCAATGTAATACAGTTGATGGATGCGTGTGTGGGTGGGGGTGAGGGGGGAAGGTATGCCTGGAATAGATTTCATAGATTACCGTTCCAGCGGCAGAGTCCCAGACCCAGACTTCCGGGTTGTTTGCCTGATCGACCAGGCTGTTGGTGCGAGCCACAGAGGAAGTTGTAAAGTTTACAGAGCACTGGAACTCAAAAGTCATTCAGTACTCCATACGATAAAAAATACACTTAAACACCATATACAACACATTAAAAACAATATAAGAAAAATAACAATGCCAGTCCTTACAATAACAATATCAGTACTTACAACAATAATACCAGTCCTTATAATAACAGTATCAAGTCCTTAAAATAACAATATCAGTACTTACAACAATAATACCAGTCCATATAATAACAAAATATCAGTCCTTACAACAACAATATCAGTCCTTACAATAACAATATCAGTCCTTACAATAACATCAGTCATTACAATAACAGTATCAAGTTCTTACAAAAAGAATACCAGTTCTTAAAATAACAATATCAGTTCTTATAACAACAGTTTCAGTCCTTACAATTACAATACAGTACTTACAATAACAATACCAGCTCTTACAATAATAGTATCAGTCCTTACAATACCAGTATCAGTCCTTACAATAACAGTACCAAGTCCTTACAATAACAATACCAATTCTTACAATATCAGTATCAGTCCTTACAATACCAGTTTTTACAATACCAATGTCAGTTCTTACAACAATAAATAATAAAAAAATCACACGTTAAAAGAGAGCACTGTACATTAAAACCACAGAAGATGAAGGAGTATCCACACTAGGAGTATCACTGGAAATGTCAACAAGTGAGGCGAGCCTCGGGTCACATAGCTAAAATAATAATTCATCCCTGGATGCTTTTCCTTGTATGACATTTAAGGTTACTTCCCTCTCAGGCAGTACTTTCTTACAGCTCTTTTATAATCACCTCCAATTTTCATGGCCGCGAAGAAAAGACATGTTTAGCAAAATAATCTTAGACTGAGACAACGTTTTGCTCTATGATAAAGCTCTACACAGAGCGAAACGCTTGTCTGAAACGTGTGTCTTTCTTCCCTAGAGTTAGCAGTACGTCATTTGATTTTTCATGTTTTCACCACTTGCTTGAGCAGTCAACAGTAGACGACATACAAAAATTACAATGTCCAGATATAGAAAACAGGAAGATCTGAAAACACAGGATACAAAATTCAGGATGACCTTCCTGTGGAATGAAAGAAGACTGTGAAGGACCTAGGAAAAATCGTATAAGATGACCTTGACCTCAGAGAACATAAGAAAAATGTATCAAAGACTAGGAAAATGACAGGATGGATTATAAAACTTTAAAAACAGAAATCAGGCCCATTATTAAACTTTTCAACTCATTTGTGTTCTCACGTCTACATAATGTTTTGTGTTCAAAGATCATTTTTAAGATACATCGAACAGAAAATATACTGCACAGGCATCCTGGTTGACGACTATTACAATATTGCAATATTAGTTACGAGAGCTATGGCAAATCCGATTACTCGGCCTGTTATTCTATGGGAATCTGCTCTCATAACCAATAATGCAATACCGTAATAAAATAATAAAGGGTTTTTGTCCGAGGTAAAAATACAGACACAATAGATCAAATATATATATTTTCTACTAGTAAAATATTATATAAATAGTACAATAATCTGTACAATAAAATATAAAGCATGAGTATGATCTTTGTACATAAGCGTATTATAATTTGTACTAAGGTATAACAAAACACATTGTTAAGTCTCACGACTAACCAGTCAAGTTACACGACATTCTAATATTACAAGACCTGACAAACTGTCACACGACATAACCATAAACTATCATTTCTTAGTGTCACGATACACAAAGTTATGACACTCACTTCTCTTTCCGTGCCACAAGGCACCCTTGTCTCTGTGTTATAACCCACCTACTCTCCGTGTCACAAGACACCTCACCAATCAGCTCAGTTGATTACGAACTGGTTTAATTAACTTTAGTTTCCTCTTGAAGACAACTAGGGAGTTTGATGGTAATTTCCATTATGTGTGAAGAAGGGTGTTGAAAGGTCTTGGTCCCTTTATACTCACTGCACCCCTGCTTTTCATTAGGGGTATTTTGCACTGTCTGCCGAGCCTTTGTTTTCAGCGGGAATATTCTGGGGTGCAAATTTGGGACCAATCCCTCCAGAATATTCCAGATGTAAATTATGGCGCATCTTTCTCGCCTGCCTTCCAGGAAATAGTTAGAACGACTTCGGACATTCCCAATATTTTTAAACGTTTGACATAAGTTACACGGACAGTATAGCTTCAGTCAAGCACAGTATAGCTTCAGTCAAGCACCATATATGCAACTTCGCCTGTCTTAGAAGAGGATGGAGTGCAACACTCCAGTCTAGAAATCATAATCACTGGTTTGTCATCTCTTGTTCCTTACAGTTGTGATAGTAACATTTGTTGTGAGTCTTGGATGTAAGATCCTCTGGCATTATCATGTCTAAGTCCAACACATTATTCTTCTGCTCTGTTGAGTGATTTGAGTTTGTCTTATATTCTAATCCAGTTTTTATTGCCTCATTTTCCATGGCGGAGTATCTGAAATTTATCTATATTGCACATGATATTGTTTTGTGTGGCTACTGGCAGACCTGGTTAATATCAGTTTGGATATTTGCTGTGTGCTCAATGGATGCAACTCTCTTACAAATTCTTGTATCGTCTGTGATAGACGATACGGTGCTATGAATTACGTTTCTGTTTATATGAGATATAAGAATGAGAAACAGAAGTGGAGCGAGTATTGTGCCTTGAGGAAGAAAGATGATCACTGTGGCAGCCTGTAATTTACCTTCGCTCAATATTATTCTCTGCGCTCCATTTATTAGAAAGTTAAATATCCGTCTGCCTACATTTCGATTTTTTTTAATCCTTTCGCTACTAAATTATGCTCACGCTCGCTGAAGGCTTTTCCAAATTTGTGTACATTGCTTTCGCATTTTTTTTTATATTTCCATTGTACACCAGACCACGTCACAAATGTGCAGCAGTTGTGAGAATCAGGAACGACCTGTTTTACGCCCATGTTATCTTGGGTTGTGCGGCCCGTGGACAAAATAATATAACTGATGAAGCTGAGAAAAGGCTCATAAATTTACATGTTACAACAAATAAGAATGAGTCAAAGTGAGGGAATGTAAAGTGAAACATCAACACTACCTGCCTGCAGGGCATTCATGGGATCAACGCCCCCGTGGCCCGGTCCACCACCAGGCCTCCCGGTGAATCAGGACCTAATCAACCAGGCTGTTACTGCTGGCCGCACGTAGTCCAACGTACGAACCATAGCCCGGTTGATCCGGCACCGACTTTAAGAATCTGTCCAGCTCCCTCTTGAAGGCAGCCAGGGGCCTATTGGTAATTCCCCTTATGCATGGTGGGAGGCTGTTGAACAGTCTTGGGCCCCGGACACTTATGGTGTTTTCTCTTAGTGTACCAATGGGGCCCCTACTTTTCATTAGGGGTATTTTGCATCGCCTGCCCTGTCTTTTACTTTTGTAGGGAGTGATTTCTATGTGCAGATTCGGGACCATTCCTTCTAGGGTTTTCCAAGTGAAGATTATGGTATATCTCTCTCGTCTGCGTTCCAACGAGTACAAGTCAAGTGCTTCCAAGCATTCCCAGTAGTTGTTTACTTATATGTGCAGTAAATGTTCTCTGTACATTCTCTAGATCTGCAATTTCACCTGCTTTGAACGGAGATGTTAATGTACAGCAGTATACCAGCCTAGAGAGATCAAGTGATTTGAAAAGGATCATCATTGGCTTGGCATCTCTTTCTTTTGAACGTTCTCATTATCTATCCTATCATTTTCTTTGCAGTTGTGATAGTGACACTGTTGTGATCCTTGAAAGTGAGATCCTCAGACATTACCACTCCCAGATCCCTCACATTATTTTTCTGCTCTATTGTATGATCAGAGTTTGCAGTATACTCAGTTCTAGTTATTATCTCCTCCAGTTTTCCATAACGGAGTAGTTGGAATTTGTCTTCATTGAACATTATATTGTTTTCCGTTGCCCATTGGAAAACTTGGTTTATATCTTCTTGGAGGTTAACCGTGTCCTCAATAGATGACACTCATGCAGATCCTAGTATCGTCTGCAAAGGATGACACTGTCCTGTGGATTACATCTCTATGTCTGATATGAGGATGAGGAACAGGATGGGGGCGAGTACTGTGCCTTATGGAACAGAGCTTTTCACTATGGCAGCTTCCGATTTAACTCTGTTTACCACTACTCTTTGTGTTCGATTGGTTAGAAAGTTGAAGATCCATCTCCCCACTTTGCCAGTTATTCCTTTAGCACGTATTTTGTGTGCTATTACGCCATGATCACACTTGTCAAAGGCTTTTGCAAAGTCTGTGTATATTACATCTGCATTTTGTTTTTCTTCCAGTGCATCCAAGACCATATCATAGTGATCCAGTAGTTGCGAGACGCAGGAGCGACCTGCTCTGAACCCATGTTGCCCGGGATTGTGCAGTTTTTTGGAAAACAAGTGGTTTGCAATCGTGCTTCTTAGCACTCTTCAAAAAATTTTATGATGTGGGACGTTAGAGCTATTGGTCTATAGTTCTTAGCTACTGCTTTGCTGCCACCTTTATGGAGTGTGGCTATATTCGTTGTTTTTTGTGACTGGAATTTCACCCATGTATAAGCTGCTCCTCCATAGTATACTTATGGCCCATTGTAATATTCCCATATTGTAATTTAAGTCATTTTACTGTTTGCCATATATAAAAACAGATGTACAATTTTAACAAACTATGATCTATTTGTCTAGTATTAAGTAGTGTGTAAGCCATTAAGTTTAGTGAGCCCGTAATGCCTAGGCATGATAGTGGCTCTTTGTACTGCAAATCATTATTGTAATTACACACTGTAAACTACCTTTGTCAATCACATTATAAACTTGCAAAGAAATAAAAATCTGAATAGGAAAGTAATGCACGTGGAAGGGTCACTGATGGGAGGTGATGACATAGTACTAGGTAGAGGGGAGACAGAATGGAGGGAGGAGGGGGATGAAGAAGGGCAAAGGGAGGCGGGGGAATGGGGGCAGAGGGAAAGGAGGCAGAGGTGGAGGGAGGACTAGCACTGGCAGAGCCGGATGCGTGCCTCCAATCCTGTCGAGTGCCTGACCTCACCCACGACTTGGTCACTTCCATCCTTCAACAACCAACTATTCCCCAACCCCTTCATGAAACTGGGAAAAAAAGAGTTAATCTCAGTACAAAAGTAACTGAAGCTCTTCTGGAATGAAAATTGGCATAACCATTGAATTAATAGTGGTATGGTGTAAGATATCCTCATCGTCCTTGTGAGGACTTTCTGCTCAAGCTGACATATCTGAAGTACACAACTTATAGTGTACGATGACACCCGAGATGGTTAGCACTGCATGCTGCTCTTCCCACACTGTACCTCTCATATATGGCACCCCATCAATACCAATACTTATCTAAAAAAAATAAGAGTTCCTTTGGGAAAGGATGGCTCTTCAGGGGTATGGCAGGTGAGGATGCTGGCAGATCTGGGGGATGGCAGATGAGGATGCTGGTAGATGTTAGAGATGGCAGATGAGGATGCTGGTAGATGTTAGGGATGGCAGGTGAGGATGCTGGTAGATGTTAGATATGGCATGTGAGGATGCTGGTAGATGTGAGGGATGGTAGGTGAGGATGCTGGCAGATGTGAGGGATGGTAGGTGAGGATGCTGGTAGATGTGAGGGATGGTAGGTGAGGATGCTGGCAGATATGAGGGATGGTAGGTGAGGATGCTGGCAGATGTGAGGGATGGTAGGTGAGGATGCTGGCAGATGTGAGGGATGGTAGGTGAGGATGCTGGTAGATGTGAGGGATGGTAGGTGAGGATGCTGGCAGATGTGAGGGATGGTAGGTGAGGATGCTGGCAGATGTGAGGATGGTAGGTGAGGATGCTGGCAGATATGAGGGATGGTAGGTGAGGATGCTGGCAGATGTGAGGGATGGTAGGTGAGGATGCTGGCAGATGTGAGGGATGGAAGGTGAGGATGCTGGCAGATGTGAGGGATGGTAGGTGAGGATGCTGGCAGATGTGAGGGATGGTAGGTGATGATGCTGGCAGATGTTAGAGATAGCAGGTGAGGATGCTGGCAGATGTGAGGGATGGCAGGTGAGGATGCTGGCAGATGTGAGGGATGGTAGGTGAGGATACTGGCAGATGTGAGGGATGGTAGGTGAGGATGCTGGCAGATGTGAGGGATGGTAGGTGAGGATGCTGGCAGATGTGAGAAATGGTAGGTGAGGATGCTGGCAGATGTGAGGGATGGTAGGTGAGGATGCTGGCAGATGTGAGAAATGGTAGGTGAGGATACTGGCAGATGTGAGGGATGGTAGGTGAGGATGCTGGCAGATGTGAGAAATGGTAGGTGAGGATGCTGGCAGATGTGAGAGATGGCAGGTGAGGATGAGGGAGAGAATGGTCGGGGAAAGGGTGGTCGGGGGAGGATGGGAGAGAGGACGGTGGGGAGGGTGGGAAAGAGAATATGTGGAGAAGATAATGGGGAAAGGATGCGGAGGAAAGGATGATTGGGTGAAGGGAGGTGGGGAGACGATTTTGTGGTGGAGGGTACTGGGGAGACGATGGTGGGGTGGTGGAGAGATGATGGTTGGGTGGAGGGTGGTGGGGAGAGGATTGTGGGGTGGAAGGTGGTGGGGAGAGGATGGTGGGGTGAAGGGTAGTGGGGAGAAGATGGTGGGATGGAGGGTGATGGGGAGACGATGGTGGGGTGGAGGGTGGAGATGGTGGGGTGGAGGGTGGAGATGGTGGGGTGGAGGGTGGAGATGGTGGGGTGAAGGGTGGTGGGGAGTCGATGGAGTGGTGGAGGAGAGAGGATGGTGGGGATGGATCGTAGAGTGGTGGGGGAGACGACTGTGGGGTGGAGGGTGGTGGGGAGAGGATGGTGGAGGCAGAGGGTACAGGGTGGATGGGAGAGGATGGTGGGGTGGTGAGGACACGATGGTGGGGTGGTGGGGAGACGATAGTGAGACGGAGGGTGGTGGGGAGAGGATGGTGGGGAGGAAGGTAGAGGGATGGAAGGTGGTAGGGAGACGAAGGTGGGGTGGAGGGTGGTGAGGAGAGGATAGTGGGGTGGTGAAGAGAGGATGGTGGGGTGGTGAAGAGAGGATGTTGGGGTGGACTGTAGAGGGGTGGAGGGTGGTGGGGTAGTGGAGAAAGGATGGTGGGGTGGACTGTAGAGTGGTGGAGGGTGGTGGGGTGGAAGGTAGAGGGATGAAGGGTGGTGGGGGAGAGGATGGTGGGGAAGAAGTTGGGGTGAGGGGGGAAGAGGGCCAAGACAAACAAACAAGCATTGACACCCACTTCAAGGCACAAGATGACCACTTAAACGTGAAACTTCACTGTACCTTCACCACTCATCCTCAACACCCACCCTCACTACCCACCCCTCACCACTCATCCTCACCACTCACCCTCAACACCCACCCTCACCACTCACTACCCACCCTCACCACCCACCCTCACTACCCACCCTCACCACCCACCCTCATCACTCACCCTCACCACCCACCCTCACCACCCACCCTCACCACTCACCCTCACCACCCACCCTCACCACCCACCCTCACCACTCACCCTCACCACTCACCACCCACCCTCACCACCCAGCCTCACCACTCACCCTCACTACCCACCCTCACCACCCACCCCTCACCACTCATCCTCACCACTCACCCTCACCATCCACCCTCACCACTCACCCTCAACACCCACCCTCACCACTCACCCTCACCACTCACCCTCACTACCCACCCTCACCACCCACCCTCACCACCCACCCTCACCACTCACCCTCACCACCCACCCTCACCACCCACCCTCACCACTCACCCTCACCACTCACCCTCACCACCCATGGCCGGGCTCCAGTAGAAAAACTCTCGGAACTCATCAAAGGTATAAGGTAAGGCAGGTTAATTAAAACAGAGATACATCTGGCAACGAGATGGATAAAAACAAACAGTAAACTTTGGAATAAGTATGATTATGGTGGGTGGTGTGAGTGCTCAGGATAGTATTATGGTGGGTGGTGTGAGTGCTCAGGATAGTATTATGGTGGGTGGTGTGAGTGCTCAGGATAGTATTATGGTGGGTGGTGTGAGTGCTCAGGATAGTATGTGATGTGCAACCTGCACGCCAAGAAAAATGTAATCTAAATGCAATCGCTGCAGTCATACATTATTACATTCAAGGGAGGCAGGGAGCACAAAACTCGTAAGGGTCATACAGCACCTGAGTAATAAGAGGCAATCAGGTTCGATCCAAGGAAAGCTGCATACTTGTCCCTGTCATGGGAAGCTCACTGGATGACCACTGATTAATATGGTTGTGAGGGCAAGAGTCAAGGCAGCGCTGGTGTGCCACAATGAAGATGCCACGTATATACTAGGTCAGTCAAACAACCAAGCCGAACTATCCTAGGGAGGTGCTATAGCTTTAAGGATAAAAAGTTTGTAAGGTACTTATCCTATACTGGGGAGGTTCTATAGTTTTAAGGATAAATAAAAGTTTGTAAGATGCCTTATGAACTGGGTAAAGTTCTAAGAAAGTCAGGAATTCGTAGTTGTCATTGGTGCAAATTACTGGAGAGGGGCTGGAGGAGGCACTGGAATGTGTTTCCTTTTCAGGCGGAGAGTGGTAACGTAAACCAGTGCTTCGAAAAAAAAGAATAATTCAGTGCGAAGAAGAGAGGAATTGAAGATAAAGTATCCCAGACAGACGACCTGGAAGACCTTCCCTCAATATTTTCTTTTCTTCCTCTAACTTCTGTTATATTTCGCTCATAAATCGAGAATGCTTTATCCAATCGCCTCAAATTTTCAACACTTGTGTGCAGTAAAGAGGACTAAACTCTCGAAACAAATGGCATGTTCAGGTTTCCTATGACCGAAGTTACTGTACCCAGTTCTACCATCCTGGAATGGATTGGATAATTTCCGACACCCTCAGTGGCACACCTTCGAGCCTAAAAAATAAAAATGTCCCCAAAAATCGAGAATGGCAGACAGAAAATGAAACGTAGAGATGCAGATTTGACTATAGTGTGTAAAATAAGTGTGAAATTCTCATTCCTGTTAAATCAAGATAAATAATTATCAGTTTACCTCTTCTGTACCTCTTCAGTATTTAATTAAATCCTAGGACCAGGATAATATCCATTAAGTTTCGTTTCCATACAGGCAAATTTGCTGATGTACTCAAATCTTAAAAAAAAAAGGCACTGTTTGAATCCATGTTATACCTGGAGAATGACACGTCAGATCAGCTTCAAATTTTCATCACTGGTATAGTTTCCTGAACATAAGACTCATGCTGCTAGTGAATAAGTCCCAATTCGCCAATTTTAGCTAATAAATAGTGGTAGACGGAGTCCTCAATGGAAAAAAAAAAGTAATTTAAGCAGGTCATAACTATAAGTCAGGCAGCCCGGGAGAATTTCCTGAAGAAGCCACTAGGTGGCCACAAGTTCCCAGAATAAACATTCACAAAAGGTCGCCCAAGTGTCTCCATTATCAACCTGTCAGTTTTCTAAAACATTTTTTTATAAATGAGCCTTTGATATACCTTTGAAGAGTTTCGAGAGTTTCGCTACTCTCGGAGCCCGGCCCATCCTCGTCTGGTGCTTGCCTGGTCAACCAGGCTGTTGCTGCTGGAGGCCAGCTGTCCCACATATCCATCACAGCCTGGTTGATCTAGCACCTGGTGAAGATACTTGTCCAGTTTCCTCTTGAAGGCTTCTACACTTGTTCCAGCCGTGTTTCTGATATCTTCTGGTAAGATGTTGAATAGTCTGGGACCCCGGATATTGATACAGTGTTCCCTTATTGTCCCCACCGCACCCCTGCTCCTCACTGGGTTTATTTTACACTTCCTCTCATATCTCTCACTCCAGTATGTTGTTATGGCAGTGTGAAGATTTGGTACCAGGCCCTCGAGTACTTTTCAGGTATATATTATCATGTATTTCTCTCTCCGCTCCATTGAGTACATGTTCAAGACTTGAAAGCGTTCCCAGTAATTTAGGTGCTTTACTGGCTCAATGTGAGCCGTAAACAATCTCTGTATTTGTTCCAGCTCTGATATTTCTCCTGCTTTGAACGGTCGTCAGCACTGAGCAATATTCTAAATGAGGGAGCACTAGCGATTTGAAGAGTCACCATCGGCATTAACACAGCAGCTAAGACAGCAGTCAAGAGTCTGTGACACAGCAGCTAAGACAGAGTCAGTCTGACAGCAGCTCAGATGGTGTGACAGCAGCTAGACAACAGTCAGTCTGACACAGCAGCTAAGACAACAGTCAAGAGTCTGTGACACAGCAAGCAGTAAGTCGAACAGACTAGCACGTCAAGAGTCTGTGACACAGCAGCTAAGACAGCAGTCAAGAGTCCGACTGACAGCAGTCAAGCTTGAACAGCAGTAAAAAGGGGAGTCTGTGACACAGCAGCTAAGACACAGTCAAGAGTCTGTGACACAGCAGCTAAGACAGCAGTCAAGAGCTGTGACACAGCAGCTAAGACAACAGTCAAAGTCTGTGACACAGCGCTAAGACAGCAGTCAGAGTCTGTGACACAGCAGCTAAGACACAGTCAGAGTCGACAGCAGCTCAGCAGTAGTCTGTGACACACGCTAAGACACTCAAGAGTCTGTACACAGCAGCTAAGACAACAGTCAGAGTCTGTGACACAGCAGCTAAGACAGCAGTCAAGAGTCTGTGACACAGCAGCTAAGACAGCAGTCAGAGTCTGTGACACAGCAGCAAGACACGTCAAAGTCTGTGACACAGCAGCTAAGACAGCAGTCAAGAGTCTGTGACACAGCAGCTAAGACAGCAGTCAAGAGTCTGTGACACAGCAGCTAAGACAACAGTCAAGAGTCTGTGACACAGCAGCTAAGACAGCAGTCAAGAGTCTGTGACACAGCAGCTAAGACACAGTCAAGAGTCTGTGACACAGCAGCTAAGACAGCAGCAAGAGTCTGTGACACAGCAGCTAAGACACAGTCAGAGTCTGTGACACAGCAGCTAAGACAGCAGTCAAGAGTCTGTGACACAGCAGCTAAGACAACAGTCAAGTCAGAGGCTAACATAGTCGACACAGCAGCTAAGACAGCAGTCAAGAGTCTGTGACACAGCAGCTAAGACAACAGTCAAGAGTCTGTGACACAGCAGCTAAGACAGCAGCAGAGTCTGTGACACAGCAGCTAGACAACAGTCAGAGTCTGTGACACAGCAGCTAAGACACAGTCAAGAGTCTGTGACACAGCAGCTAAGACAGAGTCAGAGTCTGTGACACAGCAGCTAAGACAACAGTCAAGAGTCTGTGACACAGCAGCTAAGACAGCAGTCAAGAGTCTGTGACACAGCAGCTAAGACAAGCAGTCAAGAGCATCTGTGACACAGCAGCTAAGACACAGTCAAGTCGACACAGCAGCTAGACACGTCAAGTCTGTGACACAGCAAGACAACAGTCAAGTCTGTGACAAGCAGCTAAGACAGCAGTCAAGTCTGTGACACAGCTAGACACAGTCAAGAGCTGTGACAGCAGCAAGACACAGTCAAGAGTCTGTGACACAGCAGCTAAGACAGCAGTCAAGAGTCTGTGACACAGCAGCTAAGACAGCAGTCAAGAGTCTGTGACACAGCAGCTAAGACAGCAGTCAAGAGTCTGTGACACAGCAGCTAAGACAGCAGTCAAGAGGCTGTAACACAGCAGCTAAGACAGCAGTCAAGAGTCTGTGACACAGCAGCTAAGACAGCAGTCAAGAGTCTGTGACACAGCAGCTAAGACAACAGTCAAGAGTCTGTGACACAGCAGCTAAGACAGCAGTCAAGAGGCTGTAACACAGCAGCTAAGACAACAGTCAAGAGGCTGTGACACAGCAGCTAAGACAGCAGTCAAGAGTCTGTGACACAGCAGCTAAGACAGCAGTCAAGAGGCTGTAACACAGCAGCTAACTGGATATAAAAGGCACATCACCGTGACTGGAATACACAAATAACCCTCACATAGGAGACTGAAACTTATGACGACGTTTCGGTCCGACTTGGACCATTAACACACAGAGAAGCGTGAAGGAAAAAGAGTCGGAATATGTAAGAGAGTGGGAAGGGGGGAGAAACTGTATTACAGTAGTAGTAGTATTAGTGGTTATTACAACCTCAAGTTCAATGGCCTGTTAACCTGAGTGTAAAGGGAGCTTGGAGCAAAGAAACACAGTAGATGATGTATTGAAATTGTATTTCCTTCAAAAATCAGTTAGATTAATTCCAGACTTTTGTCTTTTCCTTCACCAAGTAATTGTGATTATATAAGACTTTTGTCTTTTCCTTCACCAAGTATAACAAAGTGCTGTTTACACATATGTACACTATATACAAAGGAGTAGTGTTTAGTGCACGCCACAGTTGTCTAGGCTAAGCAGCAGCCAAAAGACAGACAACTTTCCACAACCAGCTCTATGCAGGAATTCCAATGACAAACCGCGAGTGGTATCCACGTCACCTTTGTCATTGTTAAACTCGCATTTTAATTGGCTGAACCAAGTCGTTGATTTGATGATGGGGCCCCATCACCAAACCCTTAACGATGGTTCGCTGGTTGGAGGGGAGCCTATGTGGGTGTGTTTAACATGCTCCGAATAAAGGTTACATACTCTTTGCATGCAACAGTGGTGGTGGTAGTTTGTAGTAGCAACAGTATCAGTGGTGGAGCTGGCAATAAGAAATGTAGTGGTATTGAAAAAAAAGTCTCTTCCAACCATTTCTCGATGATCTTAAAAATCTTGCTCCTTCTATCAAGTTCAAAGCTGAATGTGCATCTAACTCTCTGCTTCCTTTCCTTGATGTTCCTGTCCATCGCTCGGCCAAGGCGCAGTGGTATGTACATTTACTACTTTTCTTATCATGCTCCCTCTGTCAAGTGCTATTTCTCTTTTTCTCCGAGCCTCCGTATCCATGACCCTCAGTTTCTTGACTCAAAATTTCCACTCTTTGCAATTGGTTCTCTCGTTTTGGCTACCCTTCCTATTTCATAAACTCTGCCAACTCTCATACTAACCGGACTTTCTTCTCTGCCAAACTCTCCTCTCATGTAAAATCTCCTATCTTTTACCTTTCTTTTACTTCCAGTCTCCTAAATCTTAGCAACACTCTCCGTTCTTTAGACATCAAACTTTCTTCGTAGTTATCTAGTTCGTACCTCTCCTGCCACTGATGTTTCTGGAGTCTACCCCATTTTCTGCTCCATCTGTCCTCTCCGACACCTTGGGGAAATAGTCCGCTCTTTTTCTGACGGACTTAAAGAGCACAAAAAAGTATTAGCCTCGCCAGCACTAATAAAGCTCTTTTCTGTCATGTTAAGAGATCACAATCATTCTATTAACTGGTCCTCTGCCAAAACTGTCAATCCTTCTTGCCTTCACAGAAGTCATCTTGTTGAACCATCCCTTCTACATAACTTTCCTAATGTGAATCTTAATCCTGGCTTTGGCTTCGTAAATGCCTTCCTTTTTCATTACATTTATAAATGCTCCAAATTTCAGAACATTCGTGACTTGACTTGATTTTTATGTCCTCTGTTTACTCCTCCTCCTCCTTCTGTCCTATTAGGGTTTAATCCCACAGGGATTTTGTCCTACCCCGTAGTCATTAGTTTCCTGCAGTGCTGCTCTGTTTTCTTGTTCCTTAGACTACCTCCACTATTACTACTACCAATATTCCTAATATTTCTTCTCTGCCCCCATTTTCATTACCACTACTATTTATTGCCACCTCTATCACTGTTGCACTACTACTACTACTACTACTTCTCTCTCTTATACATTCTGGCTTCCTTTCCTCCACGCTTCTCTGTGACTACTTGATGGTCCAGGAGCCAAACCTCGACATAAGTTTCAGTCTCCTATGTTCGGGTTATTTGTGTATAACAGTTAACTATTACAGCAGTTATTAAGAGCCCAGTAACACAACAGTTACCTAATATAGAAGTTAAGAGCCCAGTAACACAACAGTTAACTAATACATAAGTTAAAGAGCCCAGTAACACAACAGTTAACTAATACAGAAGTTAAAGAGCCCAGTAACACAACAGTTAACTAATACAGAAGTTAAAGAGCCCAGTAACACAACAGTTAACTAATACAGAAGTTAAGAGCCCAGTAACACATCAGTTAACTAATACAGAAGTTAAAGAGCCCAGTAACACAACAGTTAACTAATACAGAAGTTAAAGAGCCCAGTAACACAACAGTTAACTAATACAGAAGTTAAGAGCCCAGTAACACATCAGTTAACTAATACAGAAGTTAAAGAGCCCAGTAACACAACAGTTAACTAATACAGAAGTTAAAGAGCCCAGTAACACAACAGTTAACTAATACAGAAGTTAAAGAGCCCAGTAACACAACAGTTAACTAATACAGAAGTTAAGAGCCCAGTAACACATCAGTTAACTAATACAACAGTTAAAGAGCCCAGTAACACAACAATTAACTAATAAAGGAGTTAAGAGCCCAGTAACACAACAGTTAACTAATACAGAAGTTAAGAGCCCAGTAACACAACAG
Source organism: Cherax destructor (assembly GCA_009830355.1). Taxonomy (NCBI): domain Eukaryota; kingdom Metazoa; phylum Arthropoda; class Malacostraca; order Decapoda; family Parastacidae; genus Cherax; species Cherax destructor. Next base: position 34,917 of record WNWK01010070.1, read on the forward strand.
TTAACTAATACAGAAGTTAAAGAGCCCAGTAACACAACAGTTAACTAATACAGAAGTTAAAGAGCCCAGTAACACAACAGTTAACTAATACAGACGTTAAAGATCCCAGTAACACAACAGTTAACTAATACAGAAGTTAAAGAGCCCAGTAACACAACAGTTAACTAATACAGAAGTTAAAGAGCCCAGTAACACAACAGTTAACTAATACAGAAGTTAAAGAGCCCACTAACACATTTTAATAATATAGCAGCTAAGTGCTCAGTAACACAGCAGGTGTTACTGAGTGTGCTACATTATTTACACTTGCAACACACCTGGCGCTTCTGGCAGTCTTGCTCAAACAACAAATCAACATTGTTTAAACATTTATTATTAAAGTGAAATCAATTTTGTCAACACTGTATAATTTTTAATAACATGGAATACAAATTTGCCTTAAATATTTTATCTGAACTTTCAAAAATTAGGTCAGTCTAAATTTCTTTACAATTTTTTCCCATCTATGAATTATACGATTATCACTCTGATTCTCTCACCTCCAGGACTCAAGTCAGACCAACTGGCTTCTCTGAATCCACTATAATGCAATCCTTTATTGACTACGTTTCGTCCACACAGTGGACTTTATCAAGTCACAAAACAGATCTGTTTGTGATTTTATAAAGCCCACTGTAAGGGCGAAACGTAGTCAATAAAGGATAGCATTATACTGCATTTGTGTCTTATTTTGCCATCGTGTCGGTACGATAATAATAATAATAAAATATAATAATCTTTATTTCAACAAGTACGTGTACAAGGTATACAAACCTAGTTAACATCAGTGACATACTATGTAGAAAGACCCTGGTTATGCAGAGCATTTCTGGCAAATTTGGTTAATTTTGTCACCCAGGATGCTACCCACACCAGTCGGCTAACACCCAGGTACTTATTTACTGCTAGGTGAACAGGGACAACAGGTGTTTTAATGAAATACATCCTAATGTTTCGACCCGTACAGGGGATCGAACCACGGACCTCAATGTGTGAGCTGAGTGCGCTACCAACCAAGCTACGGGACACCGTGAATCTTGAATCCCTTCATAAAAATTACCCTGCTCCAACAGTACTTTATATCCCATGTATTAGTAACTCCAGTTCTGCTGGAACGAAGCCTTAGAAGGTGCCGGAGCTGATGAACAATATGAATATAATACCTGATGATATTCTCATCGCCTTGCTGAAAAAGTACTTTCTAGGATCCCTATGGTTTTAGCTGCCATATGGATGTGAGCGCGCGCTGGTTCCAGATGTCATGTATTAACCAATAGGAAGAGCCAATGTGGTGGACAAGTCTGTGTACAGTTATATTTGTTGCTTCATGGCCGCCCACTGCAAGCCAGTCAGACCACCCCACTCTTACGCCCACACACCCACGTAAAGGATACACCTTGACCCACCCCTCCCCAGGGGCATATCCCCTACCTACCCGGCACAGGTGCCCACTACACCCGAGGTCACGTGTGCACACAACTGAAGATTATGACATTTGCATGCATAAGTCACAAGGCCGGAGAGAGGCCACCGCCAGAGGCCACCACCAGAGGCCACCACTAGAGGCCATCACCGGAGGCCACCACCAGAAGAAACCAGAGGCCATCACCAAAAGACACCACAAGAGGCCATCACCAGAGGAAACCAGAGGCCACCACTTAAGGCCACTACCAAAGGCCACCACCAGAGGAAACCAGAGGCCACTACCAGAGGCCATCACCAAAGGCCACCACTAGAGGCTAACACCAAAGGTCACCACTAGAGGCCAAAACCAAAGGAAACTAGAGACCACCACCAAAGGTCACCACCGCCAAAGGAAACCAGAGGCCACTACTAGAAGCCATCACCAAAGGCCACCACTAGAAGCCATCACCAAAGGTCACCACAAGAGACTATTACTAGAGGCCACCACTAGAGGCCAAGACTAGAGGCCACCACTAGAGCCCACCACCAGAGGCCACTCACCTTCTTACTACCATTAAATATCACATTTAAAATACCAGTCAAACACACAATAAACTGGCCATTTCGACGACAAAATATGAAAAAAAAAATCACACTCAAACGCTCACGCCTCTTCTTAACATATGCAATACTTTCACTCCTACACTAAAAATTAACACACTTGAGAAATGAAAGATAAGGTACTAAAGTGGGTCAAGGAGTACCTGAAACACCTAGTAGTAAGCAGTAAGGAAAAACTGTTTAACAAGACATATGAGCAAATAATGAATATTAGAAAACATTTTGGTCCTTGGATCTTTCACTTCTATCACACACAGTTTAAAAATAATAATATATATATATAGGCGGAGAGTAGGGTGTGACACATAGTAACTTAAAAAAATGATACATTTGAGATGAGGTCAGGTAGACAATGAGGTAATATAATTTCCGTACTGTTTTTAAACTATATCAATTATCGTTCCAGTAAGGAACGATACATCAGGATGAACAAGGGTGATGAGTGGGGTTCCATAAGGATAGTTACTGGAACTACTACTTTTACTGATATATGTTAATGACTACCCACACACACCATCCTGTGTGTGTTTGCTGACGTTGTAAAATTAATGAGACAGATAAGAACAAGATAATCTACATACAGGATGTAGGAACATGTCTGGGACCTGGCCAGGCTGAAAACGTGATCCAACAAGTGGCCACTGGAGGTCATTGCGAACAAATGAAAGTTAATGCAGATTTGAAAAAGAGAGAGAAGACCATTCAAAGAAAAGCATGCGGTACATGAGATATAAATGTTAGTAAAGATAAAGACTGTGGATGCTAACACGGTACCATATACCGCGTTGGAGGTACAGCTGAAACATACAACCTAGTTAGTGTAAGAGTAACAAGCCTCAGAACATTTTGGGATCCGAAGGATCCTTCAGGATATTTTACACAACATATTCGAGGCCCATCATCGAGTATGCGGCCCCATCGTGGAGCTCCACCTGATCAAGCATGTGTAATATTACCACAAGAGAGTGCTAAACCCTCAAGCAAATGAAGAAACTTGAAAAGGTTCAAAGGTTTGCAGATTAATTTGAGATTAAATGTTGGGGGGTTATGAGACTGAAGAAACTAAACATATCGTCAAATGGAGACAAATGAGATCAAGAATAGTAACTAAGACCAAGACGAGGCAATTGAGACCAGGTAAGGGAAATGGCTGTTTAACTGATGTATATGAGCCCTGAACACTTATAATAACTGCTGCATTAATATATTAATATTATAATTTTATTACTAATATGTAATTTAAGGTTTTTCCATCGTTTTTTTTATAGTCTATGTATTACATAAAATCTTCAGCATTCTAACTGCCAAACTGTCAGAATTACTAAGAACTACATGAGCCAACGACGAATGCGATCAAGGAGTGACTGCACACGAAATGAAGGCCATAGGCATTACGGGGAAGGTAAGCAGATGGATTTTCGGGCTCCTAACACAAACACAAAAAGTCGTAGTAAACAGAGCAAAATCCAGCATCAGCGAGGTAAAAAGAAACCTCAGTTCCCCAAGGCACTGTCCTGGCACCTCTGCTGTTTCTCGTCCTCATAGCATAGATAAAAAACACCCGTCACAGTTTTGTATCATTTGCAGATGACACTTAAATAATCATGAAAGTCACTACGGTTGAAGACATTGAAAAATTACAGGAAGATATAAGCAGGGTTTTCCAGCGGGCAGTGGAGAACAACATGACGTTCAGTGGTGAAAAGTTCCAGCTGTTTAGGTATGGAAAGAATGAAGAACTCAAAAGGAACACTGTATACAAAACTCAAAAGAGGATCACCAAATAGAACGAAATGTAAGCTGACCTTTCAAAGAACATAATAAGACAAAGATCACGAGAGCCAGGAGGATGACGGGGTGGGTATTGAGAACTTTCAAAACAAGGAAGGGAAATAATGCCAGTGGTGACACTCTTCAAATCGCTAGTGCTCCATCAGTTGGAATATTGCTCTATGCTGACAGCCCCGTTCAAGGCAGGAGAAATACCAGAACTTGAACAAATACAGAGATCGTTTACGGCCCACATAGGGCCAGTCAAGCATTTAAATTACTGGGCACGAATTAAAGTCTTGAACATGTACTCACTGGAGCGGAGGAGAGAGAGAGAGAGATACATGATAATAAATACCTGGAAAGTACTCGAGGGCCTGATCCCAAATCTTCACACTGCCATAACAACATACTGGAGTGAGAGATATGGGAGGAAATGCAAAATAAACCCAGTGAGGAGCAGGGGTGCGGTGGGCACAATAAGGGAACACTGTATCAACATTCGTGCCCCCAGACTATTGAACATCTTACTCGAAGATATCAGAAACACGGCTGGAACAAGTGTAGAAGTCTTCAAGAGAAAACCTGACAAATATATTCACCATGAGGACCTGGTAAGAAACATAATATCAAAAACAACTAATTCCGATCACAATCTAATCGAAGGTCAGATTTACATGCACAGGGATCCTGATCAGCAGAATACACGTAGGTGTGAAGATGTCTTCACCAAATACAGTTTCAACAACAAGAACATCAACCGGGACAAAGTGAACCATGTCTTAAATGAAACATGTTGGGAAGATATCTTAAATAACATGGATCCAAACCAGTGTCTTGAAAGGACCAACTTCCTGGCAGTTGAAGTATGTTCAAGGCAGATTCCCCTAAGAAAGAAGAAGAGGTGAAGTAAACTGGAGAGAGATAACGCTCCCTCTACAGAAGACGACGAAGAATCACTGAGATCCTCAAGAACACTAGATTATGATACACGGAAGGAAGCACTGACCAGGGAAGTGGAAAGTATCAAAATTAAGTTAAAGCAGGTGAAATTGCAGATCAAGAGAATGTACAGAGAACCTTTGCTGCACATATAAGTTTTATCAAACTACTCAACTACTTGGAACGCTTGGAAGCACTTGACTTGTACTCGATGGAACACAGACGAGATATAGCATAATTTACACTTGGAAAATCCTAAAAGGAATGGTCCCGAATCTGCACACAGAAATCACTTCCTATGAAAGTAAAAGACTGAGCAGGTGGTGCAAAATACCCCTAGTGAAAAGTAGGGGCGCCATTGGTACACTAAGATAAAACACAATAAGTGTCCAGGGCCCAAGACTGTTAAACAGCCTCCCACCATGCATAAGGGGAATTACCAATAGGCCCCTGGCTGCCTTCAAGAGGTGCCGGATCAGCCGAGCTGTGGTTCGTACGTTGGACTATGTGCGGCCAGCAGTAACAGCCTGGTTGATCAGGCCCTGATCCACCGGGAGGCCTGGTCTTGGACTGGGCCGCGAGGGCGTTGATGCCCGGAATACCCTCCAGGTAGACTCCAAGAAGGTTCTCTGTACATTCTCTAGATCTGCAATTTCACCTGCTTTGAATGGAGATGTTAATGTACAGCAGTATACCAGCCTAGAGAGATCAAGTGATTTGAAAAGGATCATCATTGGCTTGGCATCTCTTTCTTTTGAACGTTCTCATTATCTATCCTATCATTTTCTTTGCAGTTGTGATAGTGACACTGTTGTGATCCTTGAAAGTGAGATCCTCAGACATTACCACTCCCAGGTCCCTCACATTATTTTTCCGCTCTATTGTATGATCAGAGTTTGTAGTATACTCAGTTCTAGTTATTATCTCCTCCAGTTTTCCATAACGGAGTAGTTGGAATTTGTCTTCATTGAACATTATATTGTTTTCCGTTGCCCATTGGAAAACTTGGTTTATATCTTCTTGGAGGTTAACCGTGTCCTCAGGAGATGACAGTCTCATGCAGATCCTAGTATCGTCTGCAAAGGATGACACTGTGCTGTGGATTACATCTCTATGTCTGATATGAGGATGAGGAACAGGATGGGGGCGAGTACTGGGCCTTATGGAACAGAGCTTTTCACTCTGGCAGCTTCCGATTTAACTCTGTTTACCACTACTCTTTGTGTTCGATTGGTTAGAAAGTTGAAGATCCATCTCCCCACTTTGCCAGTTATTCCTTCAGCACGTATTTTGTCGCTATTACGCCATGATCACACTTGTCAAAGACTTTTGCAAAGTCTGTGTATATTACATCCGCATTCTGTTTTTCTTCCAGTGCATCCAAGACCATATCATAGTGATCCAGTAGTTGCGAGAGGCAGGAGCGACCTGCTCTGAACCCATGTAGCCCGGGATTGTGCAGTTTTTGGGAATCCAAGTGGTTTGCAATCGTGCTTCTTAGCACTCTTTCAAAGATTTTTATGATGTGGGACATTACTGCTCATATAAATTCCACCAAACACCTCAACTACTGGAAACGCTTGGATGCACTTGACTTGTACTCGCTGGAACGCAGGCGAGAGAGATGTGTCATAATCTATACTTGGAAATTTCTAGAAGGAATGGTCCGAAATCTGCACACAGAAATCACTCCCTACGAAAGTAAAAGACTGGGCAGGCGGTGCAAAATACCCAATGAAAAGTAGAGGTGCCATTGGTACACAAAGAGAAAACACAATAAGTGTCTGGAGCCCAAGACTGTTCAACAGCCTCCCACCATGCATAAGGAGAATTACCAATAGGCCTCTGACTGCCTACGTGCGGCCAGCAGTAACGGCCTGGTTGATCAGGCCCTGATCCGGGGGTCGTGAACCGGGCCACGGGGGCGTTGATCCCCGATACATGGGATCAACTTTGTCATCCTCCTTTGTAGGTTCTCCAGAGCATTTATATTCATTCTGTAATACAGTGACGAAAACTGTGCAGCATAATCTATATGAGGCCTAACCAAGGATATATACAGTGCTAGTCACGGCATTATGCCGCCTCTCCCCTACACACGTACCAAAACACAAAACACATACCATGAAAGATTATAATATATATATTTGCACAATTACTGAGGTTTTAATACTTGTTGCTGCGTCCTTTACGCTTAATCACGTCCCTCAGCCGTGTGGGAAGACTCACACAAATTCTTGAGAGTTTGAACACTGAAACACCCCCAAACCATGAGTGAGTCTGGGTGTTTGGTGGTCCCACAGGTGTAGCGTGAGTCTAGCGGGTCACTACCTCTGGGCAGGTACACATGTCCCCCGCGGTTACAGGTGACGGTGAAGGTTGCTTCATCACTCCAAAGTACTTCAGACCACTGTTGAGGAGTCCAGTGAAGATATTTCTTTGCATAATCCAGCCTACGTTTCTTCTGTGGCTCTCAGGAGAGGATCGGTTTCTTAACCTGGCGGTGACTATTGTAGCCCAGTTTTGACACACCTCTGTTAACAGTTCTTACAGACACCTCTGAGAGTAGAGGTGGGTTCTTCTGTTTAAATTCTCTAGCAGTTATCTTAGGTGTACTCTCTAACTGCTTCTTTAACACAGTTAGAGTACGAACAGATGTCTTCTTGAGGGGCCAGGCCGAGGTTTGGCAGACGGTAACTCAACACCGCCACCAGCCTTGAAACACTGCACCAAGTTCCTCACTGAACGCTCACACACACCAACATTCTCCACTATTTCTTTCGTCTGGTGCCCAGCTTTGGGAAGCACTATAATTTGAGCTCTAGTTTCAGGTGTTAAAGACTTCCTTTTACCCATAATCAAACATGTATAGCCCCAAAACCAAAGGGAACACCGGACAAAAGATGGGACGGATGAGAGACAAAAGTGCAACACTTCCTCTCACCACGGCAGCACGTGAGCACTGAGGAGTCACTGTGGAGTGTGGCGGCAGGCCGTGACGTCATGCTAACGGTTGCTATCCGGCATAATGCACTGACGAAAAAATACCCCCTGTATGGTAGGCCTTTTATTTTCGTCACGGCATTATGCCGGGGCGCTCACCCGGCATAATGCCGTGCCTAGCATTGTAGAGTTGAAGAACAACCTGAGGACTCCTATTATTCATGCTTCTTGATATGAAGCCAAGGATTCTATTCGCTTTATTGTGAACACTAATGCACTGTTATCTTGGTTTTAGATTACTGCTAAAGTCCCAAATCCTTTTCGCAAACAGTAATATTAAGATCTACATTATTTAGTTTATATCTGGCATGGTTATTTTCCTGTGTCTATATTAAACTGCATCTGCCACTTCTCCGACCACTGCATCAGTCTATTTAAATCTTCGTGGAGTGCTTTATGCGGCACCAGTGTGAAACCCACAATCGGTCAAGCATGTCATAAAACTGGAGAAAGTGTTGAGGTTTTAAAGGACATTAGTCCAGGAGCTAAGGGGTATGTCCTATGAGGAGAGTTTAAGGAAACTCAACCTGATGACACAGGAGGAAAGAAACACTAATGACAATATAACACACACAATACTCGAGGCCAGAGTGAACCTAGCAGGGACCAACGAAGAAGTGGGGCCAGGAGCTGAGATTCGGCCTTTGCAAGCACATATAGGTGAGTACGGACACACAGACACCAAACTTGGTCACAATATGCAGTTATGACCTGCAGTGTAACCCAGGTTGACACGGTCGTGGGCGTGTGAGTGTGCGGGAGAAAGTGTAATGGGCGTGGGTTGGACGGAGAGGGGGGGGGGTAGTGCATGGAACGGAAGGGTCACAATCACCCCCACACACCCACCTCCCCCCTACCCCGTCGGTCCACTGACCTCTTTACCGTACCTCCATGACCACCACCCTCTCTACACCACCTCCACCACACCACCCTCTCTACACCACCTCCACCACACCACCCTCTCTACACCACCTCCACCACACCACCCTCTCTACACCACCCTCTCTACACCACCTCCACCACACCACCCTCTCTACACCACCTCCACCACACCACCCTCTCTACACCATCTCCACCACACCACCCTCTCTACACCACCTCCACCACACCACCCTCTCTACACCACCTCCACCACACCACCCTCTCTACACCACCTCCAACACACCACCCTCTCTAAACCACCTCCACCACACCACACTCTCTACACCACCTCCACCACACCACTCTCTCTACACCACCTCCACCACACCACCCTCTCTACATCTCCACCACACCACCTGTATCCTACCACTGTTCCTACACTACACTACCCTACCATCATACAACCTGTATCCTACCACTGTTCCTACACTACCACTACCAACACTACACCTGTATCCTACCACTGTTCCTACACTACCACTACCATCACACCACCTGTATCCTACCACTGTTCCTACACTACCACTACCAACACTACACCTGTATCCTACCACTGTTCCTACACTACCACTACCATCACACCACCTGTATCCTACCACTGTTCCTACACTACCACTACCATCACACCACCTGTATCCTACCACTGTTCCTACACTACCACTACCAACACTACACCTGTATCCTACCACTGTTTCTACACTACCACTAACATCACACCACCTGTATCCTACCACTGTTCCTACACTACCACTACCATCACTACACCTGTATCCTACCACTGTTCCTACACTACCACTACCAACACTACACCTGTATCCTACCACTGTTCCTACACTACCACTACCAACACTACACCTGTATCCTACCACTGTTCCTACACTACCACTACCATCACACCACCTGTATCCTACCACTGTTCCTACACTACCACTACCATCACTACACCTGTATCCTACCACTGTTCCTACACTACCACTAACATCACACCACCTGTATCCTACCACTGTTCCTACACTACCACTAACATCACACCACCTGTATCCTACCACTGTTCCTACACTACCACTACCAACACTACACCTGTATCCTACCACTGTTCCTACACTACCACTACCAACACTACACCTGTATCCTACCACTGTTCCTACACTACCACTACCATCACTACACCTGTATCCTACCACTGTTCCTACACTACTCCACCTACACCTGTATCCTACCACTGTTCCACACTACCACTATCATCACACACCTGTATCCTACCACTGTTACCACTACCATCACTACACCTGTATCCTACCACTGTTTCTACACTACCACTAACATCACACCACCTGTATCCTACCACTGTTCCTACACTACCACTAACATCACACCACCTGTATCCTACCACTGTTTCTACACTACCACTACCATCACTACACCTGTATCCTACCACTGTTCCTACACTACCACTACCATCACTACACCTGTGTCCTACCACTGTTCCTACACTACCACTACCATCATACCACCTGTATCCTACCACTGTTCCTACACTACCACTACCATCACTACACCTGTATCCTACCACTGTTCCTACACTACCACTACCATCACTACACCTGTATCCTACCACTGTTTCTACACTACCACTAACATCACACCACCTGTATCCTACCACTGTTCCTACACTACCACTAACATCACACCACCTGTGTCCTACCACGGTTCCTACACTACCACTACCATCACTACACCTGTATCCTACCACTGTTCCTACACTACCACTACCATCACTACACCTGTATCCTACCACTGTTCCTACACTACCACTACCATCACTACACCTGTATCCTACCACTGTTCCTACACTACCACTACCATCTCTACACCTGTATCCTACCACGGTTCCTACACTACCACTACCATCACTACACCTGTGTCCTACCACGGTTCCTACACTACCACTACCATCACTACACCTGTATCCTACCACTGTTCCTACACTACCACTACCATCACTACACCTGTATCCTACCACTGTTCCTACACTACCACTACCATCACTACACCTGTATCCTACCACTGTTCCTACACTACCACTACCATCACTACACCTGTATCCTACCACTGTTCCTACACTACCACTACCATCACTACACCTGTATCCTACCACTGTTCCTACACTACCACTACCATCACTACACCTGTATCCTACCACTGTTCCTACACTACCACTATCATCACTACACCTGTATCCTACAACTGTTCCTACACTACCACTATCATCACTACACCTGTATCCTACCACTGTTCCTACACTACCACTATCATCACTACACCTGTATCTCACCACTGTTCCTACACTACCTTCACACGTTCACCCCTTCACCACCACAACTGCAACCCTACACCACCACCATTACACCTGCACTCTTTCACCACCACCACTACACCTGCACTCTCTGACTCACCACCATCTACACAACCTACACCACCATCACCACAACCATACCTGCACCCTACACCATCAGACCTGAACCCTCCATCCCTACACAACAACACCTGCACCATCCATCCATACACCATCACACCTGCACCCCCATCTCTACAACATCACACCTGCCCCCTCCATCCCTACACCACCCCACCTGTACCCCTATCCCTACACCATCACACCTGCACCCCCCATCTCTACACCATCACACCTGCACCCCATCCCAACACCATCACACCTGCACCCTCCATCCCTACACCACCACACCTGCACCTCCATCCCTACACCATTACACCTGCATCCCCCATCCCAACACCACCACACCTGCACCCTCCATCCCTACACCACCACACCTGCACCCTCCATCCCTATACCACCACACCTGCACCCTCCATCTCTACACCATCACACCTGCACCCTATCCCAACACCATCACACCTGCACCCTCCATCCCTACACCACCACACCTGCACCCCCATCCCTACACCATTACACCTGCATCCCCCATCCCTACACCACCACACCTGCACCTCCATCCCTACACCACCACACCTGTACCCTCCATCCCTACACCTTCACCCTCCATCCTTACACCGTCACACCTGTACCAACATCCCTACACCATCACACCTACACAATCCATCCCTACACCACCACACCTGCACCTCCATCCTTACACCATCACACCTGCGCCCCCATCCCTACACCACCACACCTGCACCCTCCATCCCTACACCACCACACCTGCACCGCCCATCCCTACACCATCACACCTGCACCCTCCATTCCTACACCACCACACCTGCACCCTCCATCCTTACACCATCACACCTGCACCCTCCTTCCCTACACCACCACACCTGCACCCTCTATTCCTACACCACAACACCTGCACCCACATCCCTACACCACCACACCTGCACCCTCCATCCCTACACTACCACACCTGCACCCTCCATCCCTACACCATCACACCTGCACCCTCCATCCCTACACCATCACACCTGCACCCTCCATCCCTACATGCTCATGAGAACGAAGAATATGGCTCGATGAGTATGGTAAATGAGACACTTGTGCAACATTTCGGTATCTGTATTCTGGAAACGTTTCGCCATACAATGGATTCTTCAGTCCAGTGTAGAAAAATGTAGAAGATGAGAAGGAGTTTGAGGTAATGAGTCCCTCAGCCTGGAGTCGATGTGTTCAGTTAATCAGTCTTGACAAAAGTGCACAAAAGTGCCACTTTTGTGTGGTGGAGGTGTAGAGAGGGTGGTGTGGTGGAGGTGTAGAGAGGGTGGTGTGGTGGAGGTGTAGAGAGGGTTGTGTGGTGGAGGTGGTGTAGAGATTATTATTATTATAATCAAGGGGGAGCACTAAACCCGTAGGATTATGTAGCGCCTGTGGAGGGATGTGGAAGGTATTCAGGCTTAATTCAGGGAACTGGAGCACAGATCTAATTCCCTAGATCAAGAGCCCCTCACCAGCGTCAAGGAACCTCCCTTGAGGGGAAACGTTTGCAGAATACAGATACCCAAATGTTGCACAAGTGTCTTATTTACCATACTCATGGAGCCATATTCTTCGTTCTCATGAGCATGTTTTCACTTTCAGTGAACACTACACAGCTTGTAAACACTGCAAGATTATCAGTTAGAAGCAGAGACTATGATGTCTTTCCTGTCACACCTACTGACTTCCATCAACCATTCAACGACTATGCAAAGAGCGCAGTGACGACTGGGCTCAAAATGTATGAATTCTGATAGTGTTTGTGCAGTATCGGATTGTCGTTGATGTTAGTTTCCATCACCTGACACAAACTTTATACACAAGAAAACTATATACCAATAGACAAGACATGTTAAAATATCCAAACTCGGTTGACCCATTAACATTGATAAGGAAGAAGCACTCAAGAATGTGGTAGATTACCTGACAGAAGATAATGAAGAACTATTAGTGACCTTGCAGTGAAAACGAGAGAATATTGCAGTGATGATACCTACGGTGCCACATACATGAAGACAAAGATCGTAGATTTCAAGAATAATATTATCATTAATAACAAACTGGGAAGGTCAATCTGGCAACTTTAGAAGCACAGCCACAACTATAATCAGCTCTTTTTTTTCACGAAGCACCTCAACTAAGAGGCTCTGGCACGAAAAAAAAATGAGGATTGCGATGACATCAGCAACCTTGTGAGTATAATACAAGTATATAATACAGACAAGTATTAAGCCAAAGTGATGATGCTTGTGAAGGGCTAGATCAATGTGAAGTGGTGCGTGGTGCGCTACTTTTAGTCTCGTCTATCCTCTAGTAAACTAGAGGATCCTCTACAACAATGTGAACTACCACATCACATGCACATACACAATGTGAATATGATAGTGGTGTATAATACTGACAAGTTGATAAGTACGACACATGTGCATCAGTTAGGTAGCTTTATTCCGAAACGTTTCGCACACACAGTAGGCTTCTTCAGTCGAGTACAGGCGAGGCAGCAGAAGCAGTAGAGCTGTAAAGACGATGTAATCAGTCCATCACCCTTGAAGACGTAGTTCTGAGGTGGTCAGTCCCACAGCCAGGCTGAGGGACTGAATAAAACTACCTAACTGGTGCACATGTGTCTTACTTAACATACAGAATGTACCTACCTGCAGAATGGCACTTATCTAATGTTAGATCAAATCTGTGAACAAAAAAAGTCATTGCAATGTATTGCTTAGATAACACTCACCTACCATCATCTGATGAAAAATGAAATATTATTGCCAAGTTATCATCGTAGTTGAAAATATTTCATAAAACTATATATCCCGTGAGGTGTCCCGTAGCTCGAATGCTAGCACACTGGAGTCCGAGGATCGATCTCCCGGTAAGGCTGGAAAACATTAGGACGTGTTTCCATAAAGACACCTGCTGCCCATGTTCACCCATCAGTAAAATGGGTACCTGGATGTTAGTCGACTGGTGTGGGTCGCATCCTGGGACAAAACTGACCTAATTTGCCCGAAATGCCCTGCATAACAAGGGGCTTTCTATATGGTAGTATGTCATGGATGTCAGCTAGGCCTGTATACCTTGTACATGTAGAAATAAAGATATTATTATTATTCAATATCTTACGAGAATATATCAGAATATGCAGAAGTCCCCAAGAAGAAACTGGAGAAGCACTTTCACCAGGCGCCAGATCAACCAGGCTGTGATGGATATGTGGGCCAGCAGGCTGCCTGCAACAACAGCCCGTGACCAAGCAAGCACTCCCGGAGCCAAACCTTGGGCCAGGCTCCGGGAGTAGAAAAACTCTCGAAACTCATCAAAGGTATATTAAAGGTGTAATATATATCTTAGTGAATCAAACTGTCTGTTCTCGGAAATACAGTGGACCCTCGGTTTTCGTTGAAAATTCATTCCAGAATGCTGTTTGAGTGGCATTACCGAACGAATTTATTCCCATAAGGACAAATGTAAATTAGATTAGTCGTTTCAGAACCCCAAAAATATACTTACAAAAGCTCTTATAAAAATACGTTTACATAATTGTTCGAGTTTGGAGGTGAACGAAAACCGAGGGTCCACTGTATTGCCTCAAGAACAATGTTTTTTTTATTTATTAACAAAGGTTTGAGTGCTTCAAGATTCTCAGGCTTGGGTAGCAGCACACTATGAGATCTCAGGGTCAGTGTTAACTAGGTACCAGAGTTACATCACCGACTATACAACACGATAATCAGCACATTTCCAGATCCCCGATATAAGAATAACTTTAATGGCAATGCAGCGGATGAGTCATGTAAAACAAACCTTGACATTATTGAGAAGGAACTGAAAGAAACTCGGGAGAAAATTCAGCAGCTCAAGCACTGAGAGTGCAGCTGTCTTGCTAGCAGCATCAAGCAACAAAAACTGATGAAGAATGTCAAGATGTAATAGGGATTGATGAATTTGAAGAGTTTGATTTTGATAAATGTTATGAGAAACTGTAGCCAGTAGTATTCCGAACAGTAGCACGTCGCAGATCACAACAGGGTTTTATGTGTTGTTACCACAAATGTAAAAACATATAGACAAATATATGACAATGGCATTATTGCCTAAAGAAAGAAATCCACTTATGTGGTGAAACGAAAATATGATAGTTCTTTCATCCCCGGCAAGCCTAGCCAGTAAATATCAGAGTTCACCCTCGTTTTCAACAGCGAGTGAAAGATTGTTCACCACTGACAACATTTACTCTCCTCATAAAAATAGATGACAACATTTACTCTCCTCATAAAAATAGATGACAACATTTACTCTCCTCATAAAAAAAGATTAACTTCTGAAACTGGAGTTGTTGATGTTCATCAACTTCAAGTCGAGATTTCTTAATCCTAGTTATTAGGCTAAATGTACATTTACTTTCTATTTCAAGTATGTATTAGAATAATGTATGTTTTTTTTCTATTTTTCATTGTGTTTCTTTAAAGTTAAAAACTATTCTGTATAATGTAAATGTGTCAGTTAATTAAGTTTAATAATTTAGAGTCGTTGTTCAAGTTCTGAACTATAATTTTAAATTGCTAGTTATTATTATAAAGTATGTTTCTTTTTGAGTTTTAATTTCAGATTTAATAAAACTGGAAATTATTTAGACTTTTATATTCGCAACTGATTTCTGATTACGTTTTCATGTTATTAAATATGGAGAAATATTACGTTTTCTTTCTTTCAATTTGTAAACCTAACGGGGGTACCTGTAATTAATAAGGCTATGTAATGTAACACCTAGCCTCACCTTTGATCAGTCCTTATGGTGGAAAGCTGTGACTACTGTTGCCAGCGAACCATACGACAGTGAATTACATTCGTTGTACTTTGTTTAGGTGGTTTCCACACTGAAATGATCGTCCTCAGTTGCATAGGACATCTGATGTTAGGGGTCAGAGCTTCTTAAGAACTGCAGAAGCAAAGTGGCGGTGTAAGGTAATTTAATTGTGATTGCACCAGAGCATTTTCTGGGTGGCTTTTCACAAGAACCAGCTCTAAATTTCATAAAAAAATTATAAAAAAATTTAATATGCAGACAGTGAAGCTGTTGTTTCAGTTCACTTTACTTACTCCTTTTGTAACTATTATGAATATAATGTTTCTTAAATATTCATTAATGTAACAGTAAAATAAATTATTTTACAATCTGTTCTATTGTGGTTGCTTGCAGCAACGTCCCTGCCAGTGTTACCACCACTCACCAGGTGACCACATGAAGGTTCGTGTCAAGTAATTCTTTCTGACGAATTTAAGAGCAAATACTACTACCACTACGGCACTTCACCCATGAGTTCATGTGTGTACTTTTTCGTACCAGTGTACCTTTATGTACCCATGTGTTTAGGTGTATACTTGTATGCTCCATACTCACCCCGACACCGCCTCTCCTTACCTGTAAAAAGAAAAGAAATGAAAATTCACTAATGTTGCATTCACGTGTTGAGTCACGCGCAATGATTCAGGAATATTTATCTCATGTCGGTGAAGGGACAAGTGAAGGGAGGAGTGAGGGGCACAAGGATGAGAAAAAGATGAGGGAGGGGGGTAAGGGTCGAACAGAGAAATGAGGGAGGTAGAGAGAAGGATCAACATGAAAGACAAAACCTTATCTAAGAATATTTTCATAGGTTATTTGCAAGGTTATAGCGGCTCCATAACAGCCACAACACTGGTGACATCAGTTATGGTGACTCCAGAATAGCCACAACACTGCTGACATCAGTTATGGTGACTCCAGAATAGCCACAACACTGCTGACACCAGTGATGGTGACTCCAGAATAGCCACAACACTGCTGACACCAGTGATGGTGACTCCAGAATAGCCACAACACTGCTGACATCAGTTATGGTGACTCCAGAATAGCCACAACACTGCTGACACCAGTGATGGTGACTCCAGAATAGCCACAACACTGCTGACATCAGTTATGGTGACTCCAGAATAGCCACAACACTGCTGACACCAGTGATGGTGACTCCAGAATAGCCACAACACTGCTGACATCAGTTATGGTGACTCCAGAATAGCCACAACACTGCTGACATCAGTGATGGTGACTCCAGAATAGCCACAACACTGCTGACACCAGTGATGGTGACTCCAGAATAGCCACAACACTGCTGACACCAGTGATGGTGACTCCAGAATAGCCACAACACTGCTGACACCAGTGATGGTGACTCCAGAATAGCCACAACACTGCTGACATCAGTTATGGTGACTCCAGAATAGCCACAACACTGCTGACATCAGTTATGGTGACTCCAGAATAGTCACAACTCTGCTGACATCAGTGATGGTGACTCCAGAATAGCCACAACACTGCTGACATCAGTTATGGTGACTCCAGAATAGCCACAACACTGCTGACATCAGTTATGGTGACTCCAGAATAGCCACAACACTGCTGACACCAGTGATGGTGACTCCAGAATAGCCACAACACTGATGACATCAGTTATGGTGACTCCAGAATAGCCACAACACTGCTGACATCAGTGATGGTGACTCCAGAATAGCCACAACACTGCTGACACCAGTGATGGTGACTCCAGAATAGCCACAACACTGATGACATCAGTTATGGTGACTCCAGAATAGCCACAACACTGCTGACATCAGTGATGGTGACTCCAGAATAGCCACAACACTGCTGACATCAGTTATGGTGACTCCAGAATAGCCACAACACTGCTGACATCAGTTATGGTGACTCCAGAATAGCCACAACACTGCTGACACCAGTGATGGTGACTCCAGAATAGCCACAACACTGCTGACACCAGTGATGGTGACTCCAGAATAGCCACAACACTGATGACATCAGTTATGGTGACTCCAGAATAGCCACAACACTGCTGACACCAGTGATGGTGACTCCAGAATAGCCTCAACACTGCTGACATCAGTTATGGTGACTCCAGAATAGCCACAACACTGCTGACATCAGTTATGGTGACTCCAGGAGAGCCACAACACTGCTGACATCTAATAAAGTGACAACAAATCATAACTGGTAAGCCTCACTGTTAAGAAACAGTGAGGGTTATACTGACTTACCTTCACTGCCACTGTACGAAGACAACCTCACCTCACTGTACTAAGTCACTGCTCTGACCTGCTACTCAACATTACTTCTTAACACTTAAAGTTTTCAATGCAGCCAAAAAAAAAAAGTAGGCAACGTTCAAATTTGAACGTTGAAGACGATGCTACACGACGTCTCTGACTTGAAAATAAGTTGCGGTTCTCGTTTTTCAACTTACAAACGAGTGGTATCTATATTGCATCCAGGCATTCAATAAACTTGTTGGGGTCATACAATGCCTGGAAGAACAGGACGCAATCAGGTTCGATCAAAGGAAATGAAGAACAAGTCCAACTTCTTGGTTCAAGAGTCCACCACTCGCATGAAAAAAACTCCCCTAAAGGGAGTTGTATCTATAGAAAACACAGATACAACGGATCGTTCTCTCACACATACTATTGTGGCTCAGCCGTGGTTGTAAAATTTTAATTGTTTAAGTGACTCGTTTGTATATGTGGATGTGTATAAGAAGGAACTTTTGTGTGTGCAGACGTGTGTAAGTTGGAGTGCATGTATGTGTGGTAGATTTAAATTGTGTTTGTAACCTGGGGAACTCCTGTATTAACAAGTCAGGCACGTTAACTGTTCAACCTAAGACAACACTCAGTGTAATAGAGAACATTATTTCTGAGTCACTCGACTACAAAAAAGAGCATGTATTGTTTACCTGTAAGTCGGTTAACGTTGCCTCTACTCTTACAGGCAGTCTCGTTTGTTTACTATTCACTTTGTATGATCTGTCATGAACACTAAATTATCTGCCAATAAATTAGAAAGTCTTCGAAAAAGTTCAAACTGCGCAAATGTTAACTCCGAACACACAGGATTCGAACTCATGGAAAGCTAGCAGGACAATCCTCATACAAATGGTGAAAGTTGTAGACATTATCAACGAACCAGTATCAGAAGGCATGGCAGACTATACAAAACACCATAATGAAAAGCAAGTACACTAAGAATAATTTGATAAGAATAAAGACTCCAAGACTTTTTAACACCTTACCATCAATCATAACTGGAATTACCAATAGACCATTGCCTTCAAAAGGAAACTTGACGAGTTTCTAGAAAAAGTTCCTTATCAACTGGGCTGTAGTGTCTTTTGGCCTGCATGCAGAGAGTACCAACAGCCTCACTGGTCATGCTGTCAACATGGAGGCTTGGTCTCGAACCAGGTCGCGGAACGATGATCATCGAAACAATATTTAGGTAAACTTCAAGTAAAGAGCAAGGGGCCCCCAAACTTCAGTTAAAGAGCAAGGGGCCCCCAAACTTCAGGTAAAGAGCAAGGGGCCCCCAAACTTCAGTTAAAGAGCAAGGGGCCCCCAAACTTCAGTTAAAGAGCAAGGGGCCCCCAAACTTCAGTTAAAGAGCAAGGGGCCCCCAAACTTCAAGATCAAGAGGGTCCTTCATCCTCCCCCCCCCTCCCTTCCAGACAAGCACCTACATTCTGTACTGATCTCCCGCATGATAACAATCAATTGAAAATGAGTTAAGCAAAATAAGAATGAGTCATGCAGCACTGCATAGCAGCACCTGGGAAGAGACGCTCTCTCTAAAAGCAAGGCATCTGTAATATTAACAATTAAATGAATAAATTGAGGTTTTCAGTCAGCTGAAACATACTGTGTCTCTTAAACA
Source organism: Cherax destructor (assembly GCA_009830355.1). Taxonomy (NCBI): domain Eukaryota; kingdom Metazoa; phylum Arthropoda; class Malacostraca; order Decapoda; family Parastacidae; genus Cherax; species Cherax destructor. The sequence goes on from WNWK01010070.1 coordinate 54,872, forward strand.
AAGATGAGTAAATCTCTTATTGAAGTACCACCCACGTCAAGCTGTCTGGGAAGACATATGTGCAGCGTTTGTCAGAAAGTCAATCCCAATTTTTAAACAATGACAACGAAAAGTCACGACCACAAGACCAGAGATATAATGAAATGAATGGACTTTTAAAACCATTTAAATGCCTCAGAGGTCTATTATTTACACTGGTTACGGTGCAGGTCCATCATTAATTAAATATACCTAAACAACTATTGCTATCACTAACAGTTTGTTTGATCTTCTCGACCCCAAGAATATATGCTCTGACACAAGAATGAACTTTCTACAACCCCGAGATTCAGAAGAAACTCAATATATCCGTTATCTTGCAAAATGACGGCTAGCGAAGTATTATTACAAAGATAAAATGTCTACAGCTTTTTTTTTTTTTTTTGACCGAGAATTAGTTCTCTAATCAACAGGAAAAAGACTTTGTATATCAATATTTTTGCAAAGTACAGTGTGGCAGACCATTCTGCATATGTCACTTGTTGTGTTGAATGCAGTTTCAGCAGCGTGGAGGAATGCCGTGGTAAATTTTCTCTGCTGCATCAGGATCTGCTGAGTGGTGTGTCGTACGTCATGCTTAGTTCAAGGCTGAATTGAGAAAGTTCCCGGTTAACATTCTTAAGCCAGGACTATAACTCGTTGGATCTTTCTTGTAGTCTTCGTGCAGTTTCTTGTCAACAGCTGCAAAAAAGCAACACGGAATTTATTCCCTATGGTCGATCGTTTGTGTAAATGAGAAATACCGTAGGCCCCAGGATTGATCCTTGTGAACTCTTCATATTTCATGCTGAGGCCTCACCCACCACAGTGATGCTCGCCCTCAACAAAGTATTATATTTACCTATTTGTAGCTACAGTAGTAAAGCTAAACTTGTGATGCTTCGTCTTTACTATTTATCATATTGAAAAAGGGATACTACTAGCTAAGCTATTTCTCACAAATGTACACATTTTCAATGTGTGTACTCACCAAATTTTTATTGCGGGAAGTTGATACATAATCTTGCCCCAAATCCTGGGCCACCTTGCTCGGCATCACTCACTTCTGGCCTCTCGGGTCTTATCATGTCTGCTCTTGAAGTATGTTTTGAATTTGCCTCCATCACTGTCTCATCAACCACCATGAGACTAAACAATACTTCCTTACAGTCCTATGGTTCATCTGTGTCTTCAGCTTCCACGTTGCTCCTGGCCCTCGTAAGTCAGTCTGTCCCTATCAGCTTTATCAATTCCTCTTAAGATTTTGTATGTAGTAATCATGTGTTCCCTTGTCCTTCTCTCCTCGAAAGTCGTCAGGGTCAGTTCTTTCAACTTCCAAGTTCTGGTACTAGCCTCGTTGCAAACTTCTGGACATTTTCCAGTTTCTTCACTTGCTTGAACAGGCGTGGGCTGCATGCTGGGGCCGCATACTTAATTACTGGCCTAACACACCTCCTGTATAAGGTTCTGAAGGATTCTCCATTCACGTTTGCTAATTTTGTATATGCAGCTGAATAATACGGTTTATGTGCAGTTCTGGTGATATGCTAGGTGTTATATTCACCCCCAGGTATATGAAGCTTCTCTCCTCCCATGTTGTACTCTTCTTTCTCCAGTGCCTTCCAGTAGTTCTCCACTTTCCTCTAAGACTTCTCTGAATCTTCTGGTAAGCACTTTACATACTTCTTTGTCATTACCTGTTAGTCTCCCTCCTTCCTCAGCCTTATCTCACGCTCTTTCACAGTCGCCCTTTTTTATGTGGCTGTGGAGTAACTTTGGTTCTGTTTTAGACTTCGAGGTTATATCATTTTCAAACTGTCTTTCAGTCCCCCTTCTTGTTCTTGCACATTTATTTCTAGCTCTCCTGCCTGCCTCTCTGCTTCCAGCATTTTGATAAACTCCATAATTTTTCAAAGCCCTCTTCCTCCTCCCCTTAGTCTCTCTGCATTCTTGGTTAAACCATGGGTTCCATTTGTTTTTCCCTATTTCTTTTCTTCATGCTTTTTATGAATCTCACCTTTGCCTCTTGGCACTTATATTCTATTATCTACATCATTTTGTACAGTTCTACTTTCCAGTTCCCTTTCCCATTCCACTTCTCTCAGAAAAATTTTGATGTCAACATAAGCCCTTCTGTAGTTCCATTTTCTCTTACTTGCATCGTCCCTTTCTCTAATTCAATTTCCAACAGGTACTTAAACTTAGCACCACATGAATTCCAGATAAGTTGTAATAAACGACTATCAATGAATAATTGGAAGAATTGACACGGATTCGAACCGTGGTCCTGAATGGTAGCAGGTCCAGCACTTTACCACTGGGCTACGAGGTTTCTAACGGGAAAGTTTCACAGACAGCACTGTTGTGTCATGTCTGCGGTATGAGAACAGATCTGCTATAAGACTACTTGGGCTGTGGGAAAGGACAGTTAGGTCACAGTTGGTGGTCTCTGATGCAGACATGACACAACAGTACTAACGTTCCTATTAGAAGCCTCGTAGCATAATGTAGAGTGCTTGACTGCTACCATTCAGGACCACAATTCAAATCACCGTCCATTCTTCTGATGAGTTCCACATGATCACTGGCTCCTGTTGGTTCCCCATAATCAAATTCTGTTATGTCACATTCATTCTGTGTGAAAACCAAATCAATTCTCACTCATCTCCTTCCCTTATTCTTTGTTTCTTTCACATGTTGGCTCAGACAGATCTTCATAAATGTGTCCATATATTTCGTTCTCCACGTTTGTGGAGGACCAGAAACATGGAGACTGAAGTCTCCTAGTACCAGAAGTTTAGTTTTATTAATTTTTGCCCTCTCAGCCAGTGCTTCCAGTACATGAATCATTATCCTGTTTGTTGGAGGATTGTATATATCACTATCACTATTACTTTAGTCTCTTCAGAAGTTACAGCACTTGTTATATAGTCCCTGAACTCTCCTGTTCCCAGGGTCCCTAGTTCCTCAAGTCTCCAGTGATTTCGGAACATCACTGCTGCCCCTCCTCCTCTGGTTGCTCTTTTACTTCTTACTATTTGGTAGCCTCGGGGAATACCGTATTTATCATCCCTGAGAGTTTTGGCTATGTTATAGCTACTATTTCAAGGTTTTTCTTCCTTATACTTTCTCCAATGGCTTCATACTTGTTTGTTACACCATCTACAGTAAATGTGAGTCCCATACTATGATTCTTGTCTCTTACTTTTTTCTCGACACGCTATTTACTTTATTTCTGGAGGTACTAGGTTGTAAGTCTCTGTGGACTGCCGGGAGACTTTCTGTATCCCTACCCCATCATGCTGGACCCCTTTTACAATAGGTGTTCTCGTTCTCTCTCTCTCTCTCTCTCTCTCTCTCTCTCTCTCTCTCTCTCTCTCTCTCTCTCTCTCTATCCTTCAGTGTGTGTGTGTATACTCACCTAATTGTATTCACCTGTGTTTGTAGGGGTCGAGTCACAGCTCCTGGCCCCGCCTCTTCACTGGTGTGTGTTCATGCATGCGTGCGCATGGAGACCTGGGCCACAGAGGGTAGATAAGTTATCAGTGGGAACACCCACCAACACACTAGTACCAGGCTTCCGCTACTCAACCAGTAAGTTCATCACTATGCCTTCAGTACATATCAAACATTTTATGATATTCAAGGCGCACACGTATATTTGACACATTAAAATAGCATTATGAGCCTATAACCCAGGATAACCTAGTGAAGTCAAACAATGTGTTTTATTTCCATTATGGAATGTAAAGTCAGACCCAAAACCACCCAGACACACCACCACCACCCAGCAACAGCAGCACCACCCAGCACCACCCAGCCCCAGCAGCACCACCCAGCAATACTAGTACCTAGGAACACCAGCACCACCACCAAACAGCAACACCCGCACCACCACCCAGTAACACCAACACCAAACAGCAACACCCGCACCACCACCCAGTAACATCAGCACCACCACCACCCAGCAACACCAGCACCACCACCACCCAGCAACACCAGCACCACCACCACCCAGCAACACCAGCACCACCACCACCCAGCAACACCAGTACCACCACCACCCAAGAATACCACAATCACCCAGCAACATCAGCAGTACCACCAATTAGCAACACCAGCGCCAACACTCAGCAACAGCAGCACCACCACCCAGCAACATCAGCACCAACACCCAGCAACATCAGCACCACCACTCAAGAATACCACAATCACCCAGCAACATCAGCAGTACCACCAATTAGCAACATCAGCCCGGGTTCAATTCCCGGCGGGGCCGAAACATTTCGAAGTGTTTCGTTACACACACACACACACACACACACACCATACAACAGGCCTAGTGTCTAATCGACATGTGCCTAGGACAAAATGGTAACTAACTAACACCAGCACCACCACCACCCAGCAACACCAGTACCACCACCACCCAGCAACACCAGTACCACCACCACCCAAGAATACCACAATCACCCAGCAACATCAGCAGTACCACCAATTAGCAACACCAGCGCCAACACCCAGCAACATCAGCACCAAGACCCAGCAACATCAGCACCACCATTCAGCAACACCAGCACCACCACCCAGTAACACCAGTACCTAGGAACACCAACACCAAACAGCAACACCCGCACCACCACCCAGTAACACCAGCACCAACACCAAAGAGCAACACCCGCACCACCACCCAGTAACACCAGCACCACCACCACTCAGTAACACCAGCACTACCGCCACTCAGCAACACCTGCGCTAACCAGCAACACCAGTACCAGAACTCAGCAACATCAGCACCACCACCCAGCAACATCAGCACCACCACCCAGCAACACCAGTACCTCCACCCAGTAACATCAGCACCACAACCCAGCTACATCAGCACCACCACTCAGCAACATCAGCACCACCACCCAGCAACACCAGTACCTCCACCCAGTAACATCAGCACCACAACCCAGCAACATCAGCACCACCACCCAGTAACATCAGCACCACAACCCAGCTACATCAGCACCACCACTCAGCAACACCACCCAGCAACAGCAGTACCACCACCCAGCAACATCAGCACCACCACTCAGCAACATCAGCACCATCACCCAGCAACATCAGCACAATCACTCAGCAACATCAGCACCACCATCCAGCAACACCAGCACCACCACCCAGCAACACCAGTACCACCACCCAACAACATCAGCACCACCACCCAACAACATCAGCACCACCACTCAGCAACATAAGCACCACCACCCAGCAACATCAGGACCACCACTCAGCAACACCAGTACCACTACCTAGCAACACCATTACCACCACCCAGCAACACCATAACCACCACCTAGCAACATCATCACCACCACTCAGCAACATCAGCACCACCACTCAGCAACACCAGTACCACCACCTAGCAACACCATTACCACCACCCAGCAACACCATAATCACCACCCAGCAACACCAGTACCACCACCCAGCAACACCAGTACCACCACCCAGCAACACCATAACCACCACTCAGCAACATCAGCACCACCACTCAGCAACATCAGTACCACCACTCAGCAACATCAGTACCACCACCCAGCAACATCAGCACCACCACCCAGCAACACCATCACCACCCAGCAACATCAGCACCACCACTCAGCAACATCAGCACCACCACTCAGCAACATCAGTACCACCACTCAGCAACATCAGCACCACCACCCAGCAACACCATCACCACCCAGCAACATCAGCACCACCACTCAGCAACATCAGTACCACTACCCAGCAACACCACTGTTGCATGCAAAGAGTATGTAATCTTTATTCGGAGCATGTTAAACACACCCACATAGGCTCCCCTCCAACCAGCGAACCATCGTTAAGGGTTTGGTGATGGGGCCCCATCATCAAATCAATGACTCGGTTCCGCCAATTAAAATGCGAGTTTAACAATGACAAAGGTGACGTGGATACCACTCGCAATTTGTCATTGGAATTCCTGCATAGAGCTGGTTGTGGAAAGGTTGTCTGTCTTTTGGCTGCTGTTTAGCCTAGACAACTGTGGCGTGCACTAATACTACTCTGTCTGTATATAGTGTACATATGTGTAAAAAGCATTTTTCTATTTACTTGGTGAAGGAAAAGACAAAAGTCTGATATTAATCTAACTGTTTGGTGAAGAAAATACAAATTCAAAGCATTTTCTACTGTGTTTCTTTGCTCCAAGCTCCCTTTTACACTCAGGTTAACAGGCCATTGAACCTGAGGTTGTAATATGGGTAGCCTGTCCCGGAGCTGAATTTGAAGACTTAGAGCAGGAGTTGAGCCTAGAGTTGAAGTTCGCGCAGGAGCTAGTCTTGTATCTAGATAGCTTGCTATCTGGCATTGTTTACGCTTTGCCAACGCTTCACGAATTTTGTGTCATCTTTGCATTCGCTTCGCTATGGTCAGCCTGGTATTGTGAGTATCTGCAATTTGATTTGTTGTTGCGTGTCAGCCTTGCTATTGTGTGTGTGCATATTGGCTTTGCTATTGCGAATCAGCTTTCGTATAAGTAACCTGCAGTCGTACCGTGCATTTGCGTTACAGCGTGTTAAGTTGAGGGTTAATGCCACCTATTCGAGTCAGACGGTTAGTGTCTGAGTTCACTCTACAAAAGTTGCCCAAACTCTCTCTACAGAGTTGTTGGCGTATCGCTCGTTCTATTGGTGTTGAATATCAGTGCACCCTTAATGCTGCACAGCTGCGTGATATTATAAGGAGTAAACTACAAACTGAAACTATGGCATATCAGTCTCATGTTTCTCCCTCTACAGGAGCTGTTAACCGTAGGTCACCATTAAGGTTTCTACAAAATGGGAGAGACAAAACTCCTGAGCAAAACCAGCAAGTCACAGGTGTGGGGTTATCGGCAGGTGAGTCTGGTTCATTGGCGCTTGAACTATCCAGACTCACTCTTGAACAAACTAGAGAACAGCGTGCATTTGCTAAGGAGGAGTTTGATAGAGAGAAGGAGAGGAGGCAATTCCATCAGACTGTAGATGACTTCAATTTGCAAAGGGCAGTACAGTTTGTTCCTCGTTTTGTTGAAGCAGAACCTGAACAGTTTATCGAAGCATTTGAAAACCAGGCTCGAGCTTTAGGGTGGCCTGAGGTTCATTGGGCGTCACTGGTGCATACTGCGTTGTTTGGTAAGGCACAAGAATTTACTTCCATCCTGGGAAATGATGACTTTGGTAACTATCGCATTGTGAAAACCACTGTTCTTGGGGCTTATCAATGTATTCCTGCCAAGTATAGGAAAGAATTCAAACTCGGCAGAAGGCAGTTGGGTCAGTCTGCTGTTGACTACGTAAGACAGCAGACCAGGGCTTTTACAAAGTGGTACAAGGCAAGTGGTGTCGTTGATTTTGAAAATTTGAAGCAGCTCATCTTGGTGGACAACCTGCTGGAGTCTGTTAGTCCAGAGGTTCGAGTCTTTCTGCAAGATCATTCCTTGCCTACGGCATTGGAAGCAGCCAGGTTGGCTGATACTTTTGAAACTAACCGCTCCTTGTCCGAGCGGTCTTATCTCTTTCCTCAACAGCCAGGTATGAGCAGAGATCGTCAAAGAAAAGTTCCTGAGTGGAGAAATAAAGGTCAAGATGAAGGTGAATCTCGTCAGCAGTCAACTAAATCACCTGGTGAGCAGCGTTACTTCACTCACGGTCAACCTGGTGAGCGACATCAAACTACTTAACATGGTGATTCGAAGTGGCAGTATCCAGAGTGGCGTAAGCCACAAAATCAACGAGGTGCCAAAGTTAAAGCTGAGATGGTATGTTACAAGTGTGGCAAGCCTGGCCACATCAGGCCCAATTGTCCAAGTAAACCCCAACCATTTGGGAAAATTTCTAATATCCCTAATAATATGTCCCAGGAAGAAGTAGAGAAGGGGATGGCCCCTATTATAGCACTTGTCATATAGCCCTTCAGGAACATTCAGAGAAAAAGTTAGAACCTTTAGGGATACTGGTGCATATTGCTCACTTATAAGAGAGGGCGTACTTCCCCTTTCTGAACAAACCTCTTTGCAGTCCTCAGTTCTATTAGAAGCTTTTGGAGGAGCAGTATTTTCTGTCCCTTTACATCAAATCTATGTGCAGAGTAAATACTACACTGGGTATTTGACTGTTGGTGTCTCAGAGGGATTTCCTATGAAGGATGCAATGCTATTACTGGGTAATAACATTGAGTCTACTAAATGTATAGAACCCATAATGATTAATTCTTCCCCGATGTTGGCCATAACTCGGGCACAATCCAAAGTGATGTCTGATGAGAATGTTAACTCGTCCTTGGACGACTCTGATCTCGGACTGACCAATTTGTTTTGTGAGGAAAACTGGCCAGAGCCTCGTAAATTTAGTGAACAGCCCCAGATCAAGCCTTCCTATTCCAGGGTTGCAGGATTGCCAGATGTCTCTGTTTCCATGCCTGAGGGACTGTCCTTTCGGGAGGAACAACGGAAAGACTCCTCACTAAACTCTGCTTTTGAGGCAGCTATGGGTAAATCAACTTCGGTTCACCCGGTCAAATATCTCTTAAAAAATAATTACTTAGTCTGCACTGAAACTGGTAAGGAGGTGGAGGGAAAACAACAAACAGATAAATTAGTTGTTCCCAGAAAGTTTAGGTCTCAGATACTAAAAATAGCCCATAACTCTTCTTTAGGAGGCCATTTGGGAATTACCAAAACTCAATACCGAATAACAAAAGAATTCTTTTGGCCAAAGTTAAGGCAAGATGTAAAGAATCATATTCGCTGTTGTCCAGAATGTCAGCAGGTAGGGAAACCTGGACACCCCATTAAACCTGCACCTCTCCATCCCATTCCTGTTAATGGAGACCCTTTTTCAGAATTAATAATAGACTGTGTAGGTCCAATACCTAAAGCTAAGTCTGGAAGTCAATACTTATTCACAATCATGGATAGAGTAACTAGATATCCAGAGGCAGTTCCTATGCGCAGTATTAACACTAAAGCAATCCTTAAAGCTTTAACTAAGTTTATCTCTTGCTTTGGAATTCCTAAATCTATTCAAAGTGATCAAGGAACTAATTTCACTGCCAAAGCATTTAGGGAAGCATTAACTAGGCTAGGAATAGTTCATAACCTATCCACTGCCTATCATCCTCAGTCCCAAGGCGCCTTGGAAAGATTCCATCAGACGTTAAAAACAATGATGAGAACATTCTGCATGCATTTTCCTACAGACTGGGATGAATCACTTCCTCTGTTGCTATTCGCAACGAGAGAAACAGTGCAAGAGTCTACAGGGTACAGTCCTTTTGAGCTGATATTTGGGCACAATGTACGAGGTCCTCTACGTGTGCTCAAAGAAGGATGGATGGGAGAAGACGCCTCCACAACCAGCTACAATCCTTCTTCAAGGTTGCAGGTAGCACGTCAGTTGGCTAAGGCTAACTTGAAGGCAGCTCAGAATACGATGAAACAGAGGTATGACAGAAACTCAAAATTTCGCTCCTTCCATCCAGGAGATAAGGTGTTGGTACAGGAGCCTATACCTGGCCACACCTTGAAAGCTAGATTTACGGGACCAATGCAAATCGTAAGTAAATTATCTGATGTAAATTATGTGGTATTTCCCCTTGACAAGACCTCAAAAAGCAAAACTTACCACATTAATCAAATTAAAGCCTTTAATACACGAGATAAAGTCCCAGTAATGACTCTGTCCTCTGCCTCTGATGACCCTGACTCTTTGCACTCTGAGATTAATGTAAAGCTTCCAAATTCGGTCCTCCTCAAGGACCCTAACCCTTTAATGTTGGGTTTGACCAAGTCTCAAGTAACTAATTTAACTGTGCTCCTACAGTCTTATCCTGATATTTTTTCGGATGTGCCGAAAAAATGTACATTAGGATATCATGATGTAGATGTTGGAAACTCTAAACCTATTAAACTCTCCCCTTACAGAGCTAATCCTGAAAAACAGAGGCTACTTCAACAGGAGGTAGAATTTCTGTTAGAGCATGGGTTAGTGGAGGAGTCATCTAGTCCGTGGGCTTCACCGTGCATCCTTGTTAACAAAGCTGATGAAGGGTTCCGAATGTGTACAGATTACCGTAAGGTGAATGAGGTCACAATTGCAGATGCCTATCCTCTGCCACGTCTGGATGATGTAATCGACTTTGTGGGTAAGGCTACTTACTCACCAGCAACACCAGTACCACCACCCAGCAACACTAGTACCACCACCCAGCAACATAAGCACCACCACCCAGCAACATCAGTACCACCACTCAGCAACATCAGTACCACCACCCAGCAACATCAATACCACCACCCAGCAACATCAGTACCACCACTCAGCAACATCAGTACCACCACCCAGCAACATCAGTACCACCACTCAGCAACATCAGTACCACCACCCAGCAACATCAGTACCACCACCCAGCAACATCAGTACCACCACCCAGCAACATCAGTACCACCACCCAGCAACATCAGTACCACCACCCAGCAACGTCAGCACCACCGCCCACTAACACCAGCAACACCAGTACCACCACCCAGCAACACCAGTACCACCACCCAGCAACATAAGCACCACCACTCAGCAACATCAGTACCACCACCCACTAACACCAGCAACATCAGCACCACCACCCAGCAACATAAGCACCACCACTCAGCAACATCAGTACCACCACCCAGCAACATAAGCACCACCACTCAGCAACATCAGCACCACCGCCCACTAACACCAGCAACATCAGCACCACCACCCAGCAACATAAGCACCACCACTCAGCAACGTCAGCACCACCACCCAGCAACATAAGCACCACCACTCAGCAACATCAGCACCACCACCCAGCAACATAAGCACCACCACCCAGCAACATAAGCACCACCACTCAGCAACATCAGCACCACCACCCAGCAACATCAGCACCACCACTCAGCAACGTCAGCACCACCACTCAGCAACATAAGCACCACCACTCAGCAACATCAGCACCACCACTCAGCAACATCAGTACCACCACCCAGCAACATAAGCACCACCACTCAGCAACATCAGTACCACCACTCAGCAACATCAGTACCACCACTCAGCAACATCAGTACCACCACCCAGCAACATAAGCACCACCACTCAGCAACATCAGTAAACCAAACAGTACCCCCTCAGCAACATCAGTACCACCACTCAGCAACATCAGTACCACCACTCAGCAACATCAGTACCACCACTCAGCAACATCAGTACCACCACTCAGCAACATCAGTACCACCACTCAGCAACATCAGTACCACCACTCAGCAACATAAGCACCACCACTCAGCAACGTCAGCACCACCACTCAGCAACGTCAGCACCACCGCCGACAAGCCCCACTCCTAAACATCCGAACACATTCACTTCATTCATATTCCCTCCTTCCAATCTGATATTCTCATTACTTTGCTCTTTCCTATGTTCACTTTTAATTTCCTTCTTTTGCACGCCCTTCAAACTCGTCTAGTAACCACTGCAATTACTTTCCAGACTCCCAAAAAGCAACTGTGATAACTACTAATTTGCATTAGGTTCTTTATCTTTCAGTCCCACACTTCCACCTAATACCAAAGCATTTAGTTAAACACATTTATAATTATGTTAAACAATCATTCCTGCCTAAGGCCTACTTTTACCTGAAAATAATCTTTATAAACTCTAGCCTGAGCCTCACTATCCCCCATAAAAACTTTTAATGCTTAAGTAATCTACCACCTGTTTTATATACTTGCAACATCAGCAACATTGCTCTACTATCCACCTTATCATATGCCTTTTCTAAATCCATAAATGCAATAAAATTTCCTTTATATATATATATATATATATATATATATATATATATATATATATATATATATATATATATATATATATATATATATATATATATATATATGTTTTCTACGTTTAAAAATATATTTTTTATGTTAATGTAAAATTAATAATTTTGTACCAAAAGTACCTTAGAAAACTTACCTAACCTTATTATAACAAGCTCAATTTAATTTAGCCTAATCCAACTAAATATATATTTTAGATAAGTTTACAATAATTTAATAATAAACAAACACAATGAAATATATTTTTCGTTAGATTCAGAATGATTTTTGCGAAATTATTGCATGCACAAATTTTCGCTTCCCTTATTCGGCAAGAAGAGCGTTATTATTTAAGCCAAAATAGCAAGTTTTACCTATTCGGCACGACATTATATATATATATATATATATATATATATATATATATATATATATATATATATATATATATATATATATATATATATATACATACACAAACACACACACACACACACTTGAGGTATGGAAGACAGGAGACGTCCCAATTTTTAAAAAAGGAGACAGACAGGAAGCATTAAACTACAGATCAGTGTCACTGACATGTATAGTATGCAAAGTCATGGAGAAGATTATCAGGAGAAAAGTGGTGGAGCACCTAAAAAGGAATGAGCTTATCAACGACGGCCAACACGGTTTCAGGGACGGGAAATCCTGCGTCACACACCTACTGGAGTTCTATGACAGGGTGACAGCAGTAAGACAAAAGAGAGAGAGGGGTGGGTAGATTGCGTTTTCTTGGACTGTAAGAAGGCATTTGACACAGTTCCACAAAAGAGATTAGTGCAAAAGCTGGAGGACCAGGCATGTATAACAGGGAAGGCACTGCAATGGATCAGGGAATACCTGTCAGAGAGACAACAGCGAAACATAGTACGTGGGGAGGTGTCAGATTGGGCGCCTGTGACGAGCGGGGTTCCACAGGGGTCAGTCCTAGGACCGGTGCTGTTTCTGGTATTTGTGAACGACATGACGGAATGAATAGACTCAGGAGTGTCCCTGTTTGCAGATAACGTGAAGATGAGAAGAATTCAATCGGACGAGGACCAGGGAGAACTGCAAAGGGATCTGGACAGGTTGCAGGCCTGGTCCAGAAACTGGCTCCTGGAGTTCAACCCCACTAAGTGCAAAGTCATGAAGATTGGGGAAGGGTAAAGAAGACCGCAGACGGAGTGCAGTCTAGGGGGCCAGTCTAATACATGTACACTCACAGGATGATTGGCGTTACCTAATGCATCTTCACTCACAGGATGATTGATGTTACCTAATGCATGTACACTCACAGGATGATTGGTACTGCCTGATGCATGTTAACTCACAGGATGATTGGTACTGCCTGATGCATGTTAACTCACATGATGATTGGTACTGCCTGATGTATGTTAACTTACAGGATGATTGGTACTACCTGATGCATGTTAACTCACAGGATGATTGGTACTGCCTGATGTATGTTAACTTACAGGATGATTGGTACTGCCTGATGCATGTTAACTCACAGGATGATTGGTACTGCCTGATGTATGTTAACTTACAGGATGATTGGTACTGCCTGATGCATGTTAACTCACAGGATGATTGGTACTGCCTGATGCATGTTAACTTACAGGATGATTGGTACTGCCTGATGCATGTTAACTTACAGGATGATTGGTACTGCCTGATGATGCATGTTAACTCACAGGATGATTGGTACTGCCTGATGCATGTTAACTTACATGATGATTGGTACTGCCTGATGCATGTTAACTTACAGGATGATTGGTACTGCCTGATGATGCATGTTAACTCACAGGATGATTGGTACTGCCTGATGCATGTTAACTTACAGGATGATTGGTACTGCCTGATGCATGTTAACTTACAGGATGATTGGTACTGCCTGATGCATGTTAACTCACAGGATGATTGGTACTGCCTGATGCATGTTAACTTACAGGATGATTGGTACTGCCTGATGCATGTTAACTCACAGGATGATTGGTACTGCCTGATGCATGTTAACTCACATGATGATTGGTACTGCCTGATGCATGTTAACTCACAGGATGATTGGTACTGCCTGATGCATGTTAACTCACAGGATGATTGGTACTGCCTGATGCATGTTAACTCACATGATGATTGGTACTGCCTGATGCATGTTAACTCACAGGATGATTGGTACTGCCTGATGCATGTTAACTCACAGGATGATTGGTACTGCCTGATGCATGTTAACTCACAGGATGATTGGTACTGCCTGATGTATGTTAACTCACAGGATGATTGGTACTGCCTGATGCATGTTAACTCACAGGATGATTGGTACTGCCTGATGTATGTTAACATACAGGATGATTGGTACTGCCTGATGTATGTTAACATACAGGATGATTAGTACTGCCTGATGATGCATGTTAACTCACAGGATGATTGGTACTGCCTGATGATGTTAACTACAGGATGATTGGTACTGCCTGATGCATGTTAACTCACAGGATGATTGGTACTGCCTGATGCATGTTAACTCACAGGATGATTGGTACTGCCTGATGCATGTTAACTCACAGGATGATTGGTACTGCCTGATGCATGTTAACTCACAGGATGATTGGTACTGCCTGATGTATGTTAACTCACAGGATGATTGGTACTGCCTGATGCATGTTAACTCACAGGATGATTGGTACTGCCTGATGCATGTTAACTCACAGGATGATTGGTACTGCCTGATGATGTTAACTCACAGGATGATTGGTACTGCCTGATGATGTTAACTCACAGGATGATTGGTACTGCCTGATGCATGTTAACTCACAGGATGATTGGTACTGCCTAGATGCTATGTTAACTTACAGGATGATTGGTACTGCCTGATGCATGTTAACTTACAGGATGATTGGTACTGCCTGATGCATGTTAACTCACAGGATGATTGGTACTGCCTGATGCATGTTAACTACAGGATGATTGGTACTGCCTGATGATGTTAACTCACAGGATGATTGGTACTGCCGATGCATGTTAACTTACAGGATGATTGGTACTGCCTGATGCATGTTAACTCACAGGATGATTGGTACTGCCTGATGATGTTAACTTACAGGATGATTGGTACTGCCTGATGCATGTTAACTACAGGATGATTGGTACTGCCTGATGCATGTTAACTTACAGGATGATTGGTACTGCCTGATGATGTTAACTACAGGATGATTGGTACTGCCTGATGTATGTTAACTCACAGGATGATTGGTACTGCCTGATGCATGTTAACTTACAGGATGATTGGTACTGCCTGATGCATGTTAACTCACAGGATGATTGGTACTGCCTGATGCATGTTAACTTACAGGATGATTGGTACTGCCTGATGTATGTTAACTCACAGGATGATTGGTACTGCCTGATGTATGTTAACTCACAGGATGATTGGTACTGCCAGATGCATGTTAACTTACAGGATGATTGGTACTGCCTGATGATGTTAACTCACAGGATGATTGGTACTGCCTGATGATGTTAACTTACAGGATGATTGGTACTGCCTGATGATGTTAACTCACAGGATGATTGGAAATTTACTCGCCCTGATGTATGTTAACTCACAGGATGATTGGTACTGCCTGATGCATGTTAACTTACAGGATGATTGGTACTGCCGATGCATGTTAACTCACAGGATGATTGGTACTGCCTGATGCATGTTAACTACAGGATGATTGGTACTGCCTGATGCATGTTAACTACAGGATGATTGGTACTGCATGATGCATGTTAACTCACAGGATGATTGGTACTGCCTGATGCATGTTAACTCACAGGATGATTGGTACTGCCTGATGCATGTTAACTTACAGGATGATTGGTACTGCCTGATGCATGTTAACTCACAGGATGATTGGTACTGCCTGATGCATGTTAACTACAGGATGATTGGTACTGCCTGATGCATGTTAACTCACAGGATGATTGGTACTGCCTGATGCATGTTAACTCACAGGATGATTGGTACTGCCTGATGCATTTAACTACAGGATGTTGTACTCGATGCATGTTAACTCACAGGATGATTGGTACTGCCTGATGCATGTTAACTCTACAGGATGATTGGTACTGCCTGATGCATGTTAACTTACAGGATGATTGTACTGCTGATGCATGTTAACTCACAGGATGATTGGTACTGCCTGATGCATGTTAACTCACAGGATGATTGGTACTGCCTGATGTATGTTAACTACAGGATGATTGGTACTGCCTGATGCATGTTAACTCACATGATGATTGGTATAGCCTTGCATTAACTACGATGAGATGCATGAAGATGAATCAAGGATGATGAACGCCTGAAACCTGTTATAGTATGATTGTACCATGAACTGTTGAAGCACATGTGTTTACAATGCACAGCTCTCACTGTTCTCTACAGGATGTTTACAACAAGCACAGCTCCCTCACTGCTCGTCTCGGTGTTTACAGCAAGCACAGCTCCCCCACTGCTCGTCTCGGTGTTTACAACAAGCACAGCTCCCTCACTGCTCGTCTCGGTGTTTACAACAAGCACAGCTCCCTCACTGCTCGTCTCGGTGTTTACAACCCTTTAAGCCACAGGCTCCCTCACTGCTCGTCTCGGTGTTTACAACAAGCACAGCTCCCTCACTGCTCTTCTCGGTGTTTACAACAAGCACAGCTCCCTCACTGCTCGTCTCGGAGATTACATTAACTATGGAAAACTTCCATAACACTGAGCGAGTCATGGCATGAACGCCATTTGATTGTTAAAAGGTTTAAATGTTTCTGGAACTTCTAGAATTCATTAAAAATAATCATGGAAATATAGACAAAAATGCAGTATAATGCGATTCTTTACTGACTACGTTTCACCCACACAGTGAGCTTTGTCAAGTCACAGAGTGCATGAGTATATATAGAGAGCATAGTGACGTAGAGTCAGGTTTGAAAGATATTTCATCGAATCCTGCACGATGACAACGAAAAGATTTAGAAATGTTCACGCAACAGTCGAAATTATTTACAAACATTGTCTCTACGTCCACAGCAGGACTCTGATACAGCAGGACTCTGATATAGAGTTTGCAGGTTCGAGTCCTGCTGTGGACGTAGAGACAATGTTTGTAAATAATTTCACCTGTATGAGTGTTTTGTATTGCACGTATTTAAGGTTACAGGGATGGTTCAAATAATGCACATTACAGTTGTGGTACAATATAATACGAGAGATGCTGAAGAGGAAGTTGTGAAGGAGCAGGCAACAAGTACACTGTGTAGTAACCTTGTGCAGGGTAATTATGTACCCCGTGTGAGTGTCTCCACCACGTGTTGTCGTTACCCCCTCCCCAACCCCTGGCTGCTGACACGCAATACACAACAAAACACCACCAGCTCAAATCTCAAACAAAATGTCACTAGCTTAAATATCACCAGTTAAAAAAAAAGAAGTAATTACTTAAAGGTTTTGAAAAAACTGCACAACAAAACGATGAGGGTCGTCCTAGGTCACAGAGGTCAGGGAACCTGGGTAAAGAAAATAAAAATGAAAGTCTCTGGGGGTAATGAAAGGCTCACATACTGCTAGTTGGGTTGTGAATCCCTTCAACTGTGAAATTACTGATGTGCCAGAAGAACCTGAAGACTTGGCACAGGCACTTCTTGAACTTCTCTCCAACAGTGAAGCCCAGGAATTTGAACAATGCAGATCGTCCTTTTTTTGGGTT